>JAQFYB010002644.1:0-23240 GCA_034694085.1 Pogonognathellus longicornis
CCATCAAAATAGTACACCGTAAACCGTATCCTGATTTCTCTAAGGAACTCGATTATTTGTCATAAGTCACTTGGACATTCGGGCCAACAAACACGCGGTCGGAAAGGGCATCACGCATTTCTAACTCTCCACAAGGGGCAGTCGCATTCAGTACCACATGGGATCCACTCACCCTTCCTGTTTTCTAGCCAGTTACATAATCGAGCCTGAGTCACCCGTACAAACATTAGGATTATTCCAAAAATCTCACAGATTGTAGATTGTATGTGTGTTGTGTTGTGTCGTTGTGTGAGTGAATATTGAGATCGGAAAGAGTGTTTTCTGCATCTTTTTCTGAATCTTGATTTTCTAAGCGAAGAATCAGTTTTTACTAATTATTTACACTGAAAAATGAGATTTTAAATACACTCATCATAAGCGACATCAGTTTTCATCTTTTGATGACAAAAAATGATTGTTTCAAGAAAAGAAATACAGGGATAAAATTTACATTACTTATATTTATAATTATGTACCCTAGACCTGTTTATTTACCTTTTAACAACTGAGAGTGTGTTTTATTATGCTGCAGATTTTATTTTCCGTGTTATAGTAGCCTATTTCTATGCACTGCGTTTGTTCTGTAAAATAAATGAAAAATGCATTTATAAATGCATTTTTCATTTAAATGAAATGAAAATGAAATGATATGCTTCGGAAATGAAATGGTAAATGCTTAAATAAATGAAATGGTCCGACCTCTAGTCATAGTCATGAAGTAATCGACCAATTCACTCCATCTTTAAACTTGACCTTACACTACGCCTCTCGTTTATCTTTGAAGCGGTGTGTTGCGTCAAACCGTTCCTAAGTTACTGGATCGAAAGTTCATGAAGGAATTGACCGATTACCCCATCTAAGACACTGCCTTACACACAATTGATACGTACGTGTTCCTTTGAAAACATTTGTCTCAAACCATTATTCATGAGTACGATGACGGGCAAACACACAGTCCGACACTGTTTATACAACCATCTCTTAATATTTGATAATAATTATTGCAAAACTGTAGTTTACATACGTCGTAATATTTTTGAAAATGTATCAATTACACCTGGCGTGATGAATATTCAATAAATAAAAATAACTTAACAATTGATTATAATATACAATTGTGTATTATTTAACCATTATCATATAACTTGTTGTTACTAAAGATATATTATGTACGTTACAAACTGGACATTTTACTCGGAACTTATTTTATTGCATTCATCATATTTAGAATTTAGGACATCGTGCATGAGATTGGTCTCCGCTCAACTAATTAAAAACGCTCAACAATTTCTAAACATTGACTTTTAACATTCTTAGGTCTTATAGTATAATATAGGTAAAATAATTCGTATCCTTTCTTTCCATTACTTTTAGAGTTAATCACACGATATTCAATCCATTATCTCTAATGGAACTTATAATTGAGAATCACCAATTGGGCTACACAGGAAATGTTGCGTGGGTGCCTCCCTCCCTCCTGCTGAACGATACGCTATCCTTAGAAATAGAATCAAATAATTAAATAGAATTGTTGCCCAATACAATTTCCTGTGTTCATGACAGTCAAAAAAGATGCAGTTAGATGGAATATTACCACATTTCCTATTAGGCAATACTTTCTTGAGTCCAATTCATGGAAAAAGATGACTCCCCAGGATGTGTTAAGAAGTATGAAGCACAGAGTGGTCAACGCGGACGCAACAAAAAATAGTGGTGTATCTTTTCTCAGCCCAATCGTTCCAGGTCCCAAGGAATCCACCAAAACGTTCATAAAAGCAAAAGCTCCAATCATAATCCCGAATCCGATACCACTCACATAAGAAAGAACGTGTTTATTGTCCCCGACGTCCCAGAGTTGAAGATTTCCATGTAGTAATTTCTTCATACCACCTTCAGCCTTTTTGAAAACTACATACAGTAGGTATCGGAAAAACTCTTGAAACAGAAACTTGAAATAGAAAACTAATCCAAACACAATTAAATTTTTCAAACGAAATATCAAGGTCCACCACCAAGGTGAAATGAACAGGGATAGCAACCAGAAGAATGCACTTGCAATTATAAGATTATTATTCTAACAGGATTATTGGCAATTGTGAAAACTAATAGCTAAAATGGAGGTCCAAAGGCAATAAAGGAGCAGCCCAAAAATTTCATACAGTCTTCTTGTCTAATACACTAATACCCAGCTGAGAGAAGCCGGATGATTTTTGAAAGTGAAATGTTGTGGAGCTTGTCACCAGTTTGTCTTGGTAAAACCTGGAATACAAAAATAAAGATTTTCAGAATTTATGTTTACGGAAAATCTGTTGACGAAACACCTGACCAGGCTTTCAGTCAGAAATACTACACTAACAAACATTTTAAAATGTGATGGTTACTAATTTTATCATTTATTAAATTATCAAAATTGATGTAGACAAGAAGGCGGTTAAACAATTAGAGTGGAAGAAATCGGAGTAATAAAATAAGATTGAAATGCAACTACCACATCTTCACCTTACTGTGTATTATGTTGACGGTTTGCTTGAGTTGCTTGATATTAGCAGGTTTAAATAAAGAATATCAAATATAATATGGCGAAAAAAACAATGACAGCTAGAATAACTAAAAATATCGACACTTGATGCTCCCATTCCATTGTAGCACAATCCCACCAAGGGTAATCGATTGGCATTTTTAAAATCTATCACTTTATATTTAGGCAACCAATTTCTATTATAAAATTATTCTTTGAGTGCTATCACTGTGTACTTGTTTACAGTTTACGCAAAAAGTTGTCGTTGTACATTTAATCAGTGACAGCGTAAAGGCTTAATGTCACGAATTGAGAATCCGGGTAAAAATACAACTCGCTCTTATAACGGTTTGTATTTCCTGCCCTTGCCTCGTTGCCTCTGCTCTCTTGTGCAGTGCAAGCGCAACTAGTGCAACACTTGTATTCCGCATCACCTGAGTACATGCCTACAGAAAATGTAAAAAACCTTCATCCTCTGCTCAGCGAAGTAACTCGCGACGCGCCTTTTAGCAAGCAAAGCGAAGCACCCCGCCACCCTCGACTAAGTAACCCGACCCGCAAGCTAGGTTACCACCCACAATTGGCGGAAGTGGCCCGCCACCCGCCAACGAAGTAGCCCGTCCCCCACCAATTTCATAAACAAAGTAACCCGCCACCCGCATATTAGCAAGCAAGGTAACCCGCCACCCGATCATTTTATCCTCACGGACGAAGTAACCCGCCACCCGACGACCATGTACCCTCAACCCGCGACCCGGCAATGAACTATAAACACCTAACCCGCCACCCGACAACCATCTACCACTTAACCCGTGACCCGCCAAAGAACTATAAACACCTAACCTACAGTTACCATATTTCTGAGCCCTAAAACCTGGACATTTTCTCAAAGCACTGTAATTTCGTAACCTCTAGTGAACAACATATTATAGCAAAAACCGGGTCACATACTTACAGATTCTACATGAAAATTCAGACGGTACAATCTTCTGTAAATATGCAACCTGGACATATAAAACGACAAACGAATTAGACTATTACTTGTAGTATATTTCATTATGTAGTTTCAATATATTTTTCAGAATAATTTTCCTTTTCAAATAACTATAGATCAACAAGAATGTTTTATAATATTATTCATTCAAAACTTCATTTTTAGTATTGTTATAGTTTTTACTCGGATCCGTAATTAGGATTTCATTTCGGGTTATCACAATGTACAAAATGGTTTATTATCGCGCACAGCGAAAAGAATTTAAGCTATTTTAGCCGAAATCAGCGTAAAATGCCTGAAATTGACGCGTAGCGCAAAAAAAAGCAATTTTTAAAAACTTTTTTGGTAAAATGGCCTGTTGTATTGAGTTAACCATATATCTTTCCAATCAAATTAATTACGAAGTAAACCGGCACGAAGTAAGCTATTCGGTAGGAAGCAACAGCATAATAATGTTTTATATTATTGACACAATAAGGCTTCACTTGAAAAATGCTTTGAATATAATATGTACTAAAATGTATGGACTATATATGCACTAAAATGATATGCACTAAAATCCCTTTAATGAATTGAAAAAGATTGGGACCTCCTAGATTTACCATATTTCCTCTAATTTTAGCCCCCCTTCTAATGGCAGCACCCTTCCAATTATAACCACCTCCTTGATATCCATTTAGCATAATTATAGCCTCCCTCTAATAGTATCCCCTCCTCAGAATGAAGTCTCTCAGTTAACTGTATTACAGGTTGCCAAAGTGTATAAAACGAGACTTTAAACCCGAAAAATTCAAATCGAAAAGACAAATTTTGTTACTTAATAAATAATAGCCCCGCTCTAATGACAGCCCCCCTCTATTCATAGCCCCCTCCTTGACATCCATTTTGAAAATTATACCCCGGGACTAAAAATTAGAGGAAATACGGTATTAGATTTTTCAAAGAGATGCATGACGTTAAAATGATGTTTTTATAATATCGTATATATATATTATGTGTGCAATGCTATTTCACTCTAAACTTCAAGTTTAAGAATAAATAACTGACAAAAAAGTGATGTCTATAGTTCATTGGCAGGTCGCGGGTTGAGGGGTTCATATAGTTGTCGGGTGGCGGGTTAGGTGTTTAAAGTTCATTGGCGGGTCGCGGGTTGAGGGGTACATGGTTGTAGGGTGGCGGGCTAGGTGTTTGTAGTTCATTGGCGGATCACGGGTTGAGGGCTGTTTAATTGTGTACGTACCTACCAACCTACCTAACATTTCTATACACACTGAACAGAAATTGTTGAGAAAAGAGTTAGACTTGAGGGCTCCAATTCCAATCCCTTGTGCCACTGTTCATATTGAATCAGGAATTCATCAGTATCTTATGTTCCTCACGGCCGGGACAGGCTTGTTATTATGGCACTGAATGTATGTATCTCTTCTCTGTTTCTGTATGTCTCCATGATTACTACACAGCAGAATCTCAGGTGTACACACAAGAAAATGTGGTGCATAAAAATTGGAATCATCCATTGAATATTAAATGTACTGCATCACAAATACGTAAATGAAGGACATTTATATCATTCTATTAGCAATCGTATTACTGACAGCTACACAATATAAATTACGCAGGTATGAATACAACTTCACGCTTATATATTAGCATTGGATAGGGACGTCATATCTTTAACCTCCATCAAGACCGAGCAGCTCTGCTGAGCACTCCAGTGCTCAGTCTTCATGCTATCAAGAGTGAGCACATGCTCAGTCTTTATAGTATCAAGACTAGAACAACTCAGCATACATCACCAACTCGTAGGAATGCTCAATTTTGATAGTATCAAGACTGAGCAGCTTAATATTTTTTTACCGCATTTCCCCTAATTGCAGCCTCCCATTCTAATATTAGCCTCCGTAATAGTTGGTTATGTATGCTGATTGTGAGTAGTGCACTATCTTGATACTATAAAGACTGAGCACGAGCTCACTCTTGATAATATGAAGACTGAGCACCGGGTGCTCAGCAGAGTTGCTCTGTGTGGATAGAGGTATATCTATATTTTCAATACACCAACAACTAAACTACATACATACGTTTCATAAACTGAATAATTAAATATACAACGTTATTCCAACCCGCAAGTAGAAAAACTCTCACAGTAATTCATTTACGTTAAAAGGTACAAATTGATATATATACTCACTGGCGTAACCTGGGGGCAAGGGACCAATAGCCCCCCGGGCCCCCCCCCCCCGAAATCTGTAAAAAAGAAGTTGTTTTAATAATTAAAAAGTACATACAATCGCGAATTTTATTTATTTTATGTTCATTTTTGCCCGCATTTGTTCATTACCACATTACCACATTTATTCCTTCTGATTTGAGTTTGCCCCCCCCCTGAAATCAAATCCTAGCTACGCTTATGCATGTACCATATACGTATGTATCACAGTAACGGACTTATAGGCTATAGGACTTAATGCATTGAATATCAAAACCACAATATTGTTTAGCAACACAAAGTACCCTGTTCATATTTATTGAGCAGGAATGAGTGGGTTTTTCAATATGTCCACTCTGATGAAAGAGGCAGGATAACCAGCCGGACTTGTTCAGAAGAGGTTTTGGATACACTAATTTCATGGACATGCGAGAGACAGAAATTTCCAGCTGAGATTTCCCTGCTTAAGTAGAGTAGAGTATGATTTGTTACACACAACTTATTCACAAGGCTGTATCTAGCGGCAGAGCACTTGCCCCCACCCCCGAAATCTCAAAAGGAGGTTTGGCTAAATAATAACATTTACCTTGGTGCCCCCTGAAACCAAATCCTTTATACGGCCTTGCTCATTCTCTATTTTCAATTAGTTTCAATTTTCAGTATTTTAAAATGGAATGCCATAATTATTTTTAGATCCTTCTTCATTTTTAATTATTACATTGTAGAAATAGCAACTTTTACTGGCTTATAAATCTCTGAAGCATCACATACTTCTTTTTTAATTTTATGTTTGAAGCTGGTCGGAGATGAACGTATTTTTATGTTGCTCCTTGCGACTTACATGAAGTCCAAAACATTATCACAAAATCTTAAAACAAATTAATAAGAGATAGGAGAGAAATAAGAGTATAATAAACTATAAATAAAATATAAAGTAACACCGTCTAGGTAATACATACATCCAAGGCTAACTAGATGCCCTTGGTTGTCCTTGGTTTTGTGTGGGTAAACTACAGGCCAAACTTTTCCTTCGAATTCCCTATATAAATGCGGGAGCCGCGTTACTCATCAGAGCGCGCTCTATTCAGAGAATGATTTCAACATAAAAGCTTATGAAACTATATAGAAATGAGAAAATTTTCTACTAAAACCTTGAAATCATTGCCTTAACTTTGAAATTTTACTTTCTGTGATGTTAAGGTGAATTGATGACATTCAATGTATATATTAATCCTTCTAATTTACATTTCAATGCCTCTGATTCCTCGTAATGACATTTTATATGTAGAAAATATTCTCTACTCCATTCACAAACACACACTCATGTGACGTCATTTGTCCTCTAATAGTGCGCCATTAACGAGTAACGCGGCTCCCGTATATTTGAATGAAAAGTTGGGCCTCTAGTTTACCCACACAAAACCAAGGACAACCAAGGGCATCTAGTAAGGCCTTGATACATCAAAATTTGAGAGAAGAAAGCCAGAGTGGCTGTGAGGACATCTCTGAAACCAAAAATAACTGTTTGGAAAATCTTCCAAGTTTCTGATGCTTCTCTAAATCGCCTTAGCGTGACCTTCAAATTAAAATGCGTGGGAAATTTGGAAGATTTTCCAAACAGTTATTTTTTAAAGATTGTTCACTGTCTTTCGACTTTACGACACTGTTATTGTGAACATGAAGGACTACCGTCTCAAAGCCTGTGAGACGCCTGAGACATTCTGTGAAATTTTGCATTGACTGGAGTAGGATTCAATCTCAGATCGGTCAATAGTTACTAATGAATGTTTGGACCACTAAGCCAACCATGTTGAGTTCAGACAGTGGTGCTACTGTAGACGGGTTTGAGAAGGGAGAATAATTTTATTATGAAGATTCTGATGAGTGGACGTTTAGTTGGTGTAATGTGTCATAAAGATTGGGATGTAGCCAGAGAGGCAGAAATTCAGTCCATTGTGTGGGGAACATTACCTGTCAGTTGGCTAATCAAAGGTTTATCTTTACAACTTACTTACTTCACAGCAGTCGAGCTACACGTTCAAAGCAATAATAATAAACCATTCAATGCGGATATAACTAATCAAGGATGATCTTAATGCTACTCTCCTATTCACACACATTCACTCATCACTCCTTGTCCATTGCACGGCAGCTCTTTCTCATTCACACTTTTTACCCCACACAAAATATAATTAAAATCGCCAATGAATGTTTAATTTGTCTATCTATAGGCTTATTTAAATACACTTCAACGCCAAGGTAGCTATATTATTATTCCACAAGAATTCTCTCATTTAAAGGAATTCTCAAGTAAAGGTATATCGAAATATAAACTAATAATAAATAGCATCTGTGTCATGTGTAATAATTCATACTAAGAAAAGAAAATCTCACTAGAGACAGACAAACATCTTCTACAATTACTGGAGACACTGGATAGATAGAGATATTAAAATAAAATAATAATGTAAATGTTTTAAAGAGTTACTCAATTCCATTATATGTTTCGATCTTTGTGAATTTGTGATACTGTTCTTGTGCATACGAGTTATACTATAAATATATTTATTATGCATTGAGACTTCCTTCATCCTTCGTTCTGTAATATTAAAAATCTATATAATCACAATAAAATTTAAAATTGATTGTTACAGTGTTCTATTCTTTTGCTTTTGTTTACTTAGTCATTGCTAAGGATCGGAAAAATAGTTTTTTTGAAACTCAAAATATGTACCTAATATGTTTGAAAAAAGGTGAAAAATATTTTTTTAAATATTTTTTTTCGATACATGTGTAAGGCCTATATTTAGTATATGAAATATGTTTTTTACTACTTTATATGTATTTTCACATATTTTGAAGATTGAGGGACTTATCGCAAGCTCAAAGGAAGGTAAAAAATGAGAAAGTTTTAGTTTTGTTAATTAAATAGCCCTTAAAATCAATAATTGAAGTTAAACACAATCTAAACTTTGAAAGCTAGATTTTAAGTTATTCAATTCAAATAATTCAATATGTAATATAATTCAAAGACAATTCAAACTATGAAACCCAATTAAAACACATTTTTAAATGTAAACTCAACTTCTACCTCTCATTTAATTAAAGATAATCTCAAAAACTGCAGTTCCATGTGAAACTGCGTATTCACAGCTTCACACACCATGTTGGTATTTTTAATGGTGAGATTTCCGAATTCCGACCATATATTTGTCTCCATATTAATATTACACATGAATGTGGTTGACAGAGCGCATGCAAAATGTGCTATTTGATCGGATCAGATATTTGATTACTCTTTGTATCTACAAGGATTAACTAAATTAACAAAAATAGAATGATCCCAAAGTTTGTTAAAATACCACTTGGAGGGGATATTTCACCAAAATTATCTACCATATAATTGAGTACATAGCCAAGTGTTGTTTTGAAACATAATCGCTGCGGATTAAACAAGTCCAGTATCATATCCAAAAATACGTTTGCGCGAGGGCAAAGGAGCAATTTGTGCGATCAAGGGTCGTAGTGGAAAAAAATTGTGACGATTTGAGTAAAAACGAAAGTAAGATGCATCAAATTCGTAAAAATGTAAAAAATTTCCCGCCCTTTTACAGTCTCAAATTGACAAAATATGTAAAAATACTAACAAATGAGTAAAAAGGTATGTATTTATTTTAAAATAACAAAATATGTAAGAAAATATGTATATTTAGTGTTCGGTTACCGTGTTTAGGAAAAAGTATTTCTTTTAATGATTAATGACTAATTTATTAATAAGTAACTATTTGTTCTTCCTACTATGTAAATGTATTTATTTTAACTATTAATGACTAATAATTAAGAAGTAACTATTGGTCTTCATTCTCTGTAAAACTATTTATATTAATTATTAATGACTAATAATTAAGAAGTAACTATTTGTCTTCATCCTCTATAAAACTATTTATATTAATTATTAATAATTAATAAGTAACTATTTGTCTCCATACTCTATAAAACTATTTATATTAATTATTAAAGACTAATAATTAATAAGTAACTATTGGTCTCCATCGTCTGTAAAAGTATTTATTTTAATTATTTATGATAAATAATTAATAAGTAATTATTGGTATTTGTGTCTCTATACAAAGTTTTTCTTGATGTCATATGATTTATGTTGTACACTATTATACTTGCTATGATTATTATGTAAACCTGTACTATAGTAATAATTTGACTAATTGTAACTACTCTAGCGTACGTATTGACAATGATGATGCACTAATTAATATTCTGTTAATCTTACATGTAAACTTAGCTTCGATGTAAACCACAACCTTTGTTCCTTCATGAATGTTCTAGAATATTGCATCAGCCAAACTGTAACGTATTTGATTTGTTTATGTTCTTGACTTATTTAATTTACCTAATTATGATAATGCTTTATATTACACTAAAACCTAATGACCCACATTCATGTATTCTTAATCCTAATCTAATTGTAAACTCTCAATGCCTTTGTTTTCCAAGCGTCACCGAGAGTATATAAACCAGCTTAAAAAGTCCCCAAATCGTCTGTCTTTCCGAGTCCACCACACGAGCAACAACTCTGCTCTTTTTCTGTCCCAAAATTATAGACATAAACTCTGCTGAAATTCCTTTCGAAATAAACTAAAATTCAGTCAAAGTAAATCTAAAATCTTGTTCTCTTCAAATTCACCTTCTTTAGTAACATCCATCATACACTAGCGACTCACACATAATATTTTCCTAGAAGATTCAGCCACGACTTCACATTTAGAAAAATTTGGAAATATGTAAAATAATTTTTTATAAGTAGCCTTAAATCATCTCTATTTGGGCTAAAACAAACAAATGCTAAGTTTGGGAACTGTACACATACGCTGTGCAAATATGTAAAAAACTATTTTTCCGATCCCTAGTCATTGCCCATGGTTCTGCCTGCCCATAGACACACTTTGTTGCTAATATTCATTAGAAGTGTTTATCATTGCTATTGCAGTATTTTTCAAGCCGACTGTACTAATCTTTCATTTAATCATGTTTTACTCTTAACTCGATCAGTACAGATAAATAATTTACCGATCGAGAGAAAATATGTATATGGTATATGTATATATTTATATTTATATGATAAAACTATAATATAGCAGCTTTTAAATTTTTAGTTTGGATGAAATATAACAATCGGTCACAAATAGTTCCTTCCGACAATACAAGATTTTGTAGGTTTCTCTACAAGTTTTAGATTGCATTGTTAGTAGCAGCATCTTGATGAATACTAGCAGTGTGGCATTGCGTACTGAACAAGTAATGATCATAATATGCTGTCTTAATTTTCCACTTGTACATACACTTGTACTTTTTTACGCAGGCACCAATAGTGAATAGCAAAAAATGGAAAAATTTCACTATATTTATGCAATTGTGAAGTGGACATGAACATGCGTAAGGGCTGTTTTAATAATACATTGGCATATCAAGTAATTATTTGAAGTTTTTGCTGCCAAAAGGCTTTGACATGACGGCACACAGACTAGACACGTATAAAATAGTATTTTGCTCCCGGGATTCTTTGAACGACACGAGGAAGAGGAGGTTACCTCAATTTATTTGTCTGCTACTTTTACTATACACTCTAGTGATTTAAACATCATTCGAAAATTTGTTTGTATTGTTATTGCGTGCAAATTTGTTTGAAAGAAAATACGAAATTTTGGGCGAAGCGGAGGATTTGTGGTTAGAAGTGAGAGTTTTAGAAGAAGATAAATGGCAGTAGACGGGGCCGTTCTGCAAGGCAACGTGGCATGTGCACTTAACTGTTGCTATATATTGGTGGTGTGCTGTCTATAGATGTCTTCTTATTATACACTGTGTACATAAAATGCACCAACAGCACATGCATAGCATAGCTTGTACGTAGATATGAGGAAAGTGGAAGAAAACTTTCCATTATTTAAAATGAAATCAACAGACAGAACAAGACATGAAATTGGAGGATTTCAACAACGTGTAAGCAACTTTTTTGGGAGGATGTTAATGATGATGTGCCTTGCTAGACAATTTTCTTGTTTTCTTTATGCTTAGCTGTAGTAATTGAATACTCCTTTTACAAGCACTGTCTTTATCCACCTGCAAATTATAGACGCAGGGTCACAGATCAACTAAGCCACGGTGCAGCTCCACAAACTTTTTTCTTCCTCGACCTTTCTTCTCGTATCCAAGCAACCTCCATCCATCGCATCTCACATTCTCCAGACATCATGAGCACTTCACGACCACCAAAAATTAGCTACAGCAAAAATTTAGTAGGCTAAGTAATTTTATTGTTTTCTATAAGCACTGCAAAATTATGCACAAGTAGCCTGATATTCAAGAAACGATATTCAATGGCAACTAAATTTGCACCACAATACTTTCCTGACCACCTGATGATGCATTGTGATGTTTTTATTTTACCTTTACCAACTTTTTTGATGAATAAGTTTTCATTTTACAAAAAGTACTATTGATTTCTTTTTAGCCCCTGCTTGCATTAGACTTGAATATAGACAGCTCTCTTACTGACATCTATGAGGAACGTAATTCTGACCGATGCAAAATTCCACCTCCTAGGAATTGCAAGTGACTCTTATAATTTACTGTCATTACTTAAAAATACGAAATATTTTCATATTAGTCTAAAAATTGTTCACAACAATTTTAGCTAAACGACTCGACGCGATCTGTATAAAGGAAGAGAAAATATCCGATTTTCAAGAAATATTTAAAAAGAAAACAGGATGTGAGGAACATTTTATATTCAACATGACATTTCAAAAATCGCTTACTGAAAAAAAACAAAGAAAACTTTTCGCTATCTTTGCGGATGTTGGTCAGGCGTTCGATTTGGTTATAATCATCAAGTATTATGAACGTCTATGAAATATAGGAATAAGCACAAAATTTCTGAATACTTTATAAATGCTCTATAGAAATGCTATACTGCTCAAGTAAGAAACCCTAGATGTTAGAACAGAAAAATTCAATATTATAATATTTTTTTATTTTTGATATTTAATATTGAGTAGAATTTCCGGACTGATTGACTAATATTTTTATATACTCGATATAAATCAATGTCCAGCGTTTTCCTTTCCCTTTGCACTTTTATTCCTGCTCTGAGCTTCCCTTTAAAATCTTAATTCGATTTAAAGTCACAGTTATCAAGCTTCACGTATCTACTACCTACTTTATACAATTTCATTGCGATTTACAATGCTAATGTAAAAATAAAATAATTTCACATTCGTAGTGATAACATTTGGTAGGCACTACTATGACAGGATGAAAGAAAGAAGTTTTATGCTTTTTGAATTTCAAGTAGCGTGTAATAATTAATAGTCTCACAAGTTGAAGTATGGACATTTAAATTACATAACATGCAGCTATGTATTTCGCTTTTATTACGAGTTGATAATAATATTTACACAATAAAACAAAATGAAATCAGTATATAAACAAATATTAGGTTAAGTACATATACATACTTAAATATAACATTTATTAGTAACTACTAACACGAATGCACAATAAGTATCTCTTTAGTTTACACCTAACTTATAGTTTTACTTTTCGATTAGTCATTTGACATGGTAATAATAAATGGGTAATTAGAATTATAAGACGACAGCGGAATAATGAATAAGTTAGTTTAGCTCTAATCGTGTCGACAACATCTCACAGTAGTACAATTGCAAAGCAGTAACATTTTTGGAAACGAAACGCTGCTACATTTGACGTATAAGTACACCATATTAAAATCCTTTTCTATTAGCGACGACGACGACAATAATTTCAATTCTCATCTCTAGGCGTCAATGTAATATTTCTACTTACGAATACATAGTTGATGCTTAAGCAAGTGAAACATGAACGTTAGTATGCAATACGGGGTGTCCCTAAATAAGGCTACTCTTCTCTTACTGCTGACACACAACCTTTTCTCAAATTTTTTCTGACTCTTAATTTACAACGTGTGCTGCAGTTCACAATTTGATGTTTGTGTCACTGATTGATACAGCTCAGAGTGGACATGAGATTGGTATAATAGTACTTTTGATTATAATACAGCTACGTGAATAAAGCCAAAGTAAAAGATTCACAAATTCCATAATATTTTTAATGATTCGATTGGCTATGTGATAACATAGTTTTAATTTTAGTTTTGGAACAAAAAGTATCAATTTTTAATAGTCGTTTCGGCTTTAGTATGCAATAGAGTTGCCACGACGGGCAATATGCAAAATAGTTCATTTTCCTTTCATTTTTGCCTTCAAAGTATAGGTATAGAAGTTGACCGTTAATCGGATAGGTGTGAGTAATGCTTATTTTGACTCCAATAAAGTTTATATAGTAGTATATAGAGATTTTACGCTTATATATTGCTTATAGTAGTAGTTTACCGGTATTTTTGCACAAGATAGAATAATACTTTTTCCCATTGTTTGGCTAACCCGTCAATCTTTTTGTTTTTGTGCAGTACACATCGTACTGCAACGATATATAATGTACAAGGGTAAAATTCTTTGCGTATTTATAGGTTTTCCTTATTTCCTTTGTATCTCTTAGAAATCATAAAATCTTTTTTATCTTTTTCAAATTATTATCGTCATTATAAGTAATATGGACATTTGCTTTAGGTTTTCTCTATTTACATCTAATTTGTGTTACATCAGAATTGTTGCAAATTAATTTTAATTTACAATAATGGTAGGTTGGTTGGTCTATTTCTTAGGCGCCTCTAGCTCTACAGTTTTGGTTAGAGTTGTGTTGTAGGTTGAGGTTTCTCCTTATTATTGTTATGTCAGAAAGCTTTCTTGGTACTCCGGTCGGACTAGATAGTGCCTACGACTGTACTTGTACTATTATCTAAAAATGCTAGTTTTCGTCGTCTACTAAATAGGTACTATGGTACTTGTATTGTGCAGCAGTAAATACTTTTAGTGGTTCATCTATTTCAACGTGCGGCAGATCCCCTGTTTGAAATTAAAAAAAATATGATGGGCGGGGTTTCGCAAAAATGACGTATCGTGGCGCCCAAACTGTAATAGGATTTTAATAACTTTGAATTTTAAACACGATTTGATTGACCATTACTATTTTAGTTCGCCAAGATACGCCGCATCGAAAATTATCTGCAGCTTCTTATCAGTATTATTATTCTAGGTTCTTTGATCTGTATCAACTGTCCCTGACGTTTTCATATACGGTTTCTACTGCAACACTGCAATATTATATTTTATTATATTTAGTACCGGCATAAGTTAGTAGCTTTTACGTTTTATACACTAAGTCAAAGGTTTCCCCTTTCATAGGATTAATAAATAGGTAGGCTCTTTCTTGATGGTCTGCCTGACTAAAATCATTCTCAGGTTTCTCATCCAAATAATAGTAGTCTTTCCCTTCACTCCTCATTTTTACAAATAAGTTTAAGTTTTACGTATGCAAGGGTTTTTGTTTACTACACCTATACTTTCCTAAAGTTACTTTTACAACACATCACTAGGCTAGTCTCGCAGACCAGAAGTTTTCTTGTATAAATTGCTTGGCAGAAAGTTGCCGCGTTCCCTGTTGTCAATATACAGTACTATATCATGCCTAATAGCCATTTATTCCTCTGTCGTGCAAATCTGATCGAAATTTTCATTTTTTTTTACATTTCTTACTAAACAATTTAGTAATTAATATTCATAGTACTGCAGTTAGGAGGGCTCACTCGTAATTAGTTTTGTTGTAAAGATAAAGATATCATCGTGGTGTTTCCTGCTTACACAACACGATACACGAAGGCGGCTGCACTGATGCATATTTCACTCCATGGATTGCCAAACAAAATTATTATATTCCTATTCCTACTATTGTTCTTTATACTCTCTCAAATATCTTTCTTATTCTCACAACATTCTATACTTTTGTGTAAGTATATTTATTTATTTTTATAATAACATTATCATACAATGACAACGATCGGACGACATTGAAAGCATTAAATACTTACAATTATTTTCTTATAATATACATTTCACCATAATATACTTTCTCCATTTACTTACACCGTAATTTACACCTATAGACAATATGCATTATTATTTTATATATATTTCATAATACTTTTGTAGTTTCATACATTACGCATAGGTAATATTATTTGCATTGCATTCTGTATAGGTCTACTTACGTACCTCATTCTCATTTCTCAACTAATTGTATTCTCAAATCTCTCATCCCATTCACACATTAATAACTGTTACATATAATATTTTGCATGGAGTCTTGTGGAGAATATTTTTTCTACTAGCTTACAAGTTAAATTACACGTTAACTACACAGAAGTTTATATAATGAATACTAATTTTTATCATATATTATGCAATAACAAGATAATAATATTCATACAGTACCATTCCATTTGAACCTCACTCTCAAATTCACACAAATAGGCCAACAAAGCAGGACATACATGGGCAACTTGAAAAGTTGAAATATTATATACTTTATACTTATTATATATAGTACGTAACCAACTCGGCTCGGCATTTGCCTACAGTGTAAATGTTTACACGACGCTGTAATTGATTTATGTAGGACAGTTTTGATTGTATGTGTACAATACACAACAATAATTTACATTTGACGTAATAATGATGATGTGCACCAATAAGTTCACTTAATAACAGTTTTAGCTAAAACGCTAAAGTAGAGATTAATTAATAGTTGCTATAATATAGTGGTAATGCTTTATGTTGTTGTTGCGTACATTGTGTGTAGTACGTTGTTGATACTTAAATAGAATTGATTGGTTCGGGTCCATACAATGAGCTAATAATGTATTAAGATTATTTATTATAGTTTAGTAGTTTTTAAGAGATACAGTCATTTACCTGGCAAGAGAGATATGTCAAGTGCAACAGTTGAACAGCAAAGGGTATACTTTTAAAATTATCTTTAGTCTACAATACAAGGTCTATACATAGTACATCGTAAATTAGGCATCTCATTAACTGTGCCACTACTGCATAACATTGGGCTACTATATCAGAAGTAGTAGGAGTAGCAGACACTTCATTAGTCGGGTAGGTCAGGTCAGATCAGGTAGAGTGGTGTTTTCTGTTTCTCAGTACGCACCTTATTCTTACACTACACACTCACGTTAACACTACTTATCAATTTACATTTACTAACAACTAACGTTCACTCGTAGCTAATATTATTTTATACACACTTGACACCACTATTATTTTCTGTGCACAGTGCACAGTCACGCTTTTCGATAGCCTTAGGATTACTAGTACACGCACAATGTAATGATAATATTTTAGTTTATGAGGAGATGACGTTGAAATTGGATGTAGAATGAGTGAACACTCCGTAAGAAAGCTTTCCCGTTGTCACCAAAAAACAAAAGCATTAGGATTTACGAATTACGAGTGAGCGGGAAAGTTACAAGGTTTGACACAACTTTTGACAAGAAGGTAAAGAACCGTTTGTCAACCTGGAAAGAATTCTTTCTTCGTCATTCACGTTCTCTGCTACACACGACGGCCACTTGGTTTGCGTAGCCAAAGTCTTTCTCTAGTAAGTTTACAAATGCTTTGACCTCATTTAGGACTATCGCATTTGTTGTCAACAATAAAATCCATCTTGTCCTACTCTCTCACTTTTTCTGCACTTACTAATTTACATCAATGTACAATAACCTACGTGTCTACACACTACACTTCTACTTACACACATCAATTAAACTCTTCGCTACTATTTTCTTCTAATCTACTTTTCATAATCTGCACGTTCTACTCTCCATAGGATCTGCTCAGTAACACCTCTCGTGTATTATATTCATCTGCACCATTCAATATTTTTGACTTTCTGTGTAGTATAACAATATCAACCAAAAGTCAAACTTACATAAGTATAAAAACTGTATTCATAACAATAATAATCCTAAAACAAACATTTTCAGTAAACAATGCTATTTAAACTATTACAATACAAACTAAATCAGTAGTACAGTATTATGCAATTGTTAGCACATCACACTGTACAATTTATATCAAAGTTCAAAGTCCGCAATGCTAGAACTAGGAAATGTTGCTAGATTTTTGATCTTTCACTTTTGCTTTCACTCCAACATTTTTTACTACAGTAGCATTCTTTGTATTGCCACAGCCAAAACGTTATTCGGCCGGAATTGCAACCCGCGATTATTTTTGAGTAAATGAACATAAATGATTTGAAGACGTGAAGACATGAAAGTACTAAAGAGCCAAGACAAGACTAATGTTTGATAAGATATATTATGATGGATAACACGGGACAACAGAAACTGACGCGACAACGACGATGAAAAGAGTTTGACTTCCTCTTCCACTTGGGGCATTTCTTGTGTTGTGTGAAGATGGATAGGTTTCGTCTGTTGCCAGACACACGGCGTGGCAAGAATGTAAAATGTGGTCCTCGTTTAGTCCTTTTTCTCATCATCAGGCTCTTTGAGTGTGTGCCACTGAGCGATGGGTCGACGAGGAGAGGCCAACATATCCGACCAGTGACGCAGTTCAGTTCCGCTTGCATTGCACCCAAGTACAACTTTCCCGATAGGCTCGGAGGTTCCGATTCGGTCGTAATCCACCACTGTCACCACCAAATTCACTTTCTGCAACATCAAAATTCAATCCAATCAGCTACACGCTTTTTTATTCCAGTATTTATAGCACCGAAAAAATTATACGAGTAATAGCTCTGGTTTGGGTGGAGGAAAGAATAATTAAATGCCGCGGGTAGTGCCAGAGATTGTGGTATTTAATGTGGAATAGAGGGTGATAAAAAATGGTGTCCATAAAAATCTAAGTTAGAAGTTGAGTGCATAATATAAGTGTATGTCTCACTTGAATTTGTTCGAATGGAACTTCAAATGTGAATGACTCGTTGTAGTAGGGATTCAAAGTGCATTTCTTGATACTCGTCTTTTTCTTCTTCAGACGCTTCCCATTCTGCATCAATGCAATCTTCACGTACGGATCTGAAAATAAACCCAATTGGGAATTAGTTTTAGCCACGATAAAAATAAATAAATAATGACTGTGTATATTGTCGTTGCAATAATATGGTCCTCTTCATGCTAACCGGCAGCCACAAAATATACCTTCGGCTGTTAAATAAGTGATACAAGACCTAATATCCTGGAGAAGTAAATAGTGTAGACTGAGTTGTATATTTTATATTCCTTTATTTTAGGTTTTCTTTTTTACGTTTAGGTTGCATTACTTTTTTGTGAAATTAATGTGTGATAAATTTAGATCACTGTAAAATATTAAGGGGTTGACAAAGTTGGAAAAACCTGGATTTTCCACTGGTGTTGCTGGTGGTAGTTTTAGACAAATACTCTCATAGTTACTATATACTAAATAGGTGAGGATCACTCTACAAGAGAGTCTTTAGACGTTTTAATAATAATTATATTGTGTGATTACCAGACAGCCCTCCAACGTCCATCTTCTTCAGGTTCTTGGCTTCCAAAATAACTACGGTCAATTTTCCAGCCGTCGGCACATAACGAAGTGAGAAGCAAATGTCTCCCAACTTGTTTTCCTACACAGTCACAACAGAAAAAGGCAAGGGAACGTGTAGTGAAAGTAAATTTAGTACATCCATGTAATGAAATCACATACATACTAAACAACACAAATAACAGGAAAACGTCAACACTCCAGCAATGACCCCAATCATCACATCACATCTATGCACAGTTTCACATTAATTAATAGTATTCTCTTTAGGTTTTTCAATTCAAATGATTTTTTTTAAATAAGTAAAAGGAAAATTGCAACTTTTCACAAGTAATTAAATGCTTAAATCTTAAATCTTATATAAATTAAAAGTCTAGCAAATATTTGTGCATATCAAATTGTTCTTCTGCTTGACTGCATATAAACTTACAGTAATTGCTTCATACTGATTGTGAGAATCAGTGATGACAAAATGAAAAGGAATGAAGATAATTTTGAAAACAGTAAAAGAAAGTATAATTTAGTCTACTTCTTTCCTTTGATTGTTAAAATTATTAAAATAAGGCATAATAACATGGCAGACAAACTTTTTTAATTTGCACTATTGACTATATTGTTCAACATCATAGAACGACGGAACAAGTTGAGTATAATGCATGATTTCTGGATAAATACTAAAATTACCCAAGTTGGTACGGTATACACCTACATTGTGCATGTACATAATATTTAGATTTCACGTTCACGGCCGAGTTTCAACAGTTTCTTTTCATGACAAAAATTAAGGTAAGGAGCGGCGACTTCAACAAAATGAATTTGGAAATTCAGGTTTAAGTTTTACATTTGACTATGTTAAATGTATTAATTATGATTGAGATGTGTGTTTATGTGTGCTCATCTGTTAGGTTTTTGTTCATTTCGATTGGGAAAAATGTTGTACTCTTACAGCATTCATTCATTCCTTCATCCTAAGAAATTAGCTGCAGTTTTAAGTTTTCAGGTTGCTTGAACAAAGAATACCTGTAAGTAATTTGATTTGTACATTTTGTACTGGTTGTGTAGTGAAAAAATATAAAAAGTAAGTAATTGCCTTGACCACACTACAGATTCACACAGTCAAGTAGCCCAAAAAATTAAATAAACGGACTTTCCTACTAAATGAGAAACTACTACTTTAATTAGAACGCAATAATTATTTAAGTTACCGTACTCTATAACATATTATGCAACTCATTTACCTGTACGTTACCTCTACCGAAAAGGTAAATGGGACCTTGACTACTACATTACACACTACTATAAATATTATTAATCATTAAAATGAAAAGCTAAGCAGTGCACTTCCAGAAATAACTATTAACTAGTAAAAGCCAATCAAATATTTAGTGCAACGACTACACACAACTTTAAGATTCAAATGTGCGGCTTTGACCAATGCAATGGCCAGCACACAAGGAAAAATTAATTCCCATTTTATATGGGCTATGTAACTCCGTCAAAATGACAAAAACGCAAACGGTGTAGTATCACTACTCTACCACTATATAGCTAGGGCTGCATTTTAAATATGCTTAATTAATTAACGCAATAACTCCTACTTTACAGATAGTAATAAAGTTAAAGGCAACAGTTTCCTGCACTGCTTTCTAGTTTCTAAGCTTTACGTCAATAATTATGGGAGTAAGGTGATGGGAAATGTGTTTGCGAAGGGTAATACTATTATTAATCAGTAATAAAAAGGGATAGCTCATAATATTATACAAAGTTCATTCCATTTAATTCCTTGCACCTTCAAACCAGATTGGCACTACATATTTCTTTCTATTGAAGTAAAAATGATTATGGCACATTTGTCACTGCCACAATATGTACACATTACGCATGTTGCATAATTGTCTCCTGACTTTTAGGTAAAATTAATATCCTTTTTGACAGCTATGCAATTCAATTTGACGAGTCTTTATACATCGTCGACCAAGATAATCATAAATATTGGATAAAAAATGATCATAAATACAGCAATAATTTATCAGTGGTTAGGGTTAGGCAATCCAACTCATCATAGACTTCCACCAAGGTCGTACCGAGGGGTGAGGCTCAGGGGCTTAAATCTCTCCAAGATTTACTAAGTTACATTAGACAAAACTAGCTTTTTATTATACAATTTAGCAGTACATTAATTTAAAAATTAGATATGTATGCAGTATATTACAATATAACTTCTAGAGACTTAATTAAAATATTTTTGTAAAGCACTGTACACTGCATACATAATAAACCATAATGTAAATATGATATCGAATTTCCTGTATTAATAGCCGAGGCTAATTTTATGCAACATCGATCGCAGAGGGAGAGGCTACTAATGGAGAGGCACACATACTAATGAAGTGACCAATGCCATTATAATTAGTACATAACCAAAAACAGTTTGTAATTTAAATCCCACAATAGAATAATCACATTTATCTTGATGCATTTCAGTAAAATGCATTTGATTTGAAATATTTAAATATAGCAAGGCCATGTCTTTCTCCTTTTTATTATAATATAATTAACAAGTCCCTTCAGAACATTTTCTTACTTAATTTATTTAGAAAAATCCTACAAAACTACGACTGCAATGAATTTTTAGTATAAATATAATTAGTATGTTAAATAATTTTGGCCCAAATAATGTATTGATGATTCATGAAATATTGGAAATGAACTTATAAAATAACTACTAAAGTAAAATAAAATACCTACCTCTCTCTGTCTTTTCGCATTTTAGTAGAGTTTAGTAGAGTTAGTTTATTATCAATATTGACTCATGTTAGTACCCTTCCTCTATTTAGAGGAATGGTACTAACATGAGTAAGGGTTATTAATACAAACAATAGGGTAAATCAAAATTGATATATTTTCCATATACCACCTACTAACGTTTTACATCTCTTTTACAAATAGCCTCCCCCAAAGAGAAATCCTGGGTACGCCCAGGAACGGAATTCCACTCACACCTGTTGCATTACAATATTACAAATGATTTACGATAATACACACTTCACAGTCTAGCAATCTTTCTCATGATAAATATTTGCTCTGTTTTGGAGAAATGTGAGACAAGAAGTATTGAATCAATTGAATGTGAGTTGCTTAGCTAGTTGTTGATTTATTTGTGTACATATGCCATAATAATATAATATATTACATCACATATCCAAAATGTGTTGTATGTATATATCATAATCCTATTTTATATCTATTTGTATTTGCCAATGAAAATTTCAATCTCAACAGTAATCTCCCAAATTGAAAATCTCAAATAAAAAAACGTTGTATTGACATATTTGTGTACCTAATTTTTGAGAATGTTAAATTGAATCAATATTGATATTTAATAACTGTTTTTTAACTATTACAATGCAACCAGCAATCTTCATAATAATTTTAATTTAAACACCATACTTTGGTACGTAAAGAATAAAATTCTTGCATGAACCGTACCAAATGCAATAAATAGGTAATGGTGACGAGATGTGTTAGTCTTATAAAGCATTCCAGCGTGTGTAGGTTATAATCAGCTCTATGCTATATATACCAATGTGGTATCCTTCGGTCATTGGGGAACATCATTCTCTATCATATACCAATCGAGACATCAAGCGATTCTATATTGATTGGACATTTCATTTGCGTATTTTATGACATTTTGAACATATATATTCACAGTTTAAAAAAACGGAAAATTGTATCTTTTTGACTAATAAAAAAATTTAGGACAATGATTTCTGCATTTCATATTAATTTGAATGGATTTCCATTTGTCATCACGAGGAAAAACCTTTTATACTAAAGGCCTCAAAATGATTTATTAGTCAAAAGGTACAATTTTTCTGATTTTTTTCTAACTTTCATAAAACACGCAAATGTGAATGGAAATGCGCGTAA
>JAQFYB010002645.1:0-23238 GCA_034694085.1 Pogonognathellus longicornis
TAACGTTTTTACTCTTTGGCTATCCTCCCAAAGGAACAAATTGTGCAAACTGAAAATCCCCCTTAACAACTGGTTAATATAGCAAGGGTTCATGACAAAGCCAACACTGTTGCTGAATAGCCTCGACATAGTCAGATTGGGCCTAAAAATCGTAACTTCGTACAGGATGGTCCTTCCCTTAGTGTTCAGAAACATAAAGTCATCTGTCTGTACTTTTTTGTTAGGTAATTTTCTTTTTGATCTTAAATGCTATATTCGCCCCATAATTATCATCTTCAGGTAAATATATACAGCTAAGAATCGCTCTGATCTGTATGTCAATACTACAAGCAAATAATAATATAGCTCATTTATTTTAGTATGAAGCAAGTAAGTAAGACTAACAATAAGACCACACAAGACTACAAGGTATATCTGTATACAAGAAGTTGACCTACACTGACTTTACAATAAACCTGAATGAATGTATAGAAATGTACGAAAGAAACTCCTTGATGCAGCATTTAAATATAGTTTCAAAGGGAATGGCAAACTGCTGAAAAGATTAATACTCCTATGTGTAAAAAATATTAGGTAGGTATGCGTATAAATATAATTTCCTAGTATATAGGTACATATAATATAGGTATGATCTCCAACATTGAGATGTTGGCTGATTTTTTTATTGTGTTGATGGTACTTAGAAGCTACGGTTGTTTAATGTGTGAGTATTAGTAAAAAGTAAGTAAGTAGGTAGCTTTCATTTCTTTTCATTCTTTTCTTTGGCTTTTCCACGGAGGATTATTAGTATTTAAAGGGATTACAATTTAGACTTTATGTGATGTGATCCTGATCTTGAGACTCTTTTCTTCCCTTGTCTCTTGATAGTTTTTTCTTTTGTTTGCCTCGTCATCTAACGAAGCGTCTTTATTTCTTTGAGTTGTTTGGTTTGATGTTGTTATAGAATTTAAAATGAAAATCATCTGTGTAGGACATCAGCAAATATTCAATTCAACCAACATCATGATGATGATGTGCTGAATTGAATGAGAACAACATCACACACTGTCTACATTTATTTTCAAGTCACAGAAATGTTAGCTTTGGCTACGCGAGTTCATGTGTACATGTATTCATTTGTATGTAAGGAAGTACTAATGTTTTATATACACTGCATGTACTGTGTACAAGAAAACATACCCGCTGTAATAAATGTGAAGCCAAGAGATCTATCTATACATACAGGCAAGACACCTGAGGAATTTCCTTTCATTGTATGTAATGTATGAGATTCTTAATTTAGGAGTTGCACAGTCAGCTCAGTTTTCTACCTCTTTTCTGACTACTACACACACACTACTAGAATTCTGTATAGTTTTTTAGTTTCGCTTACTTTTGATCTTATTGAATGAATACATTTCTATTCTATTCTTCTAAATACAGCATTTGTTGGCTAGTTTTGCTTTGCCATGCTCTGTTCTACTGTGCCATTAATATATTTATGTTATGATCAGCGACTAGGCTTTTTGGACTTTGTGTACGTTTATTTTGTCGTGTTGGTTGCTATTAGTTTACAAAGCTGAATGTGGGCGAGGATTTTATTATTGTGTGTTTGTGAATACAAATACACACACAGACATATTTTGTATGATAACAATACGAGTGTAGTATTTGGTTGTTTTCACTGGCGGGTCTTGCTTTTGCTTGGTTATGGTTGATGTTCATTAATAACGACACTCGGCTTGAGCTCAGTTGTCACTTGGGCATACTAAATTGTTTCAGTTGTCATGTTGCTTTGTAGTATTGTCACAAAGCCTTGTCTCTTCGTCATCATCGTCGTCACCGCATCCTCATTTGTCTTTTTATCTTGATTGAGTACTAAATGTTCCCTTCACTTGACTGTCATCATTTGCTACACATGGTAAAGACCTAAGGAAATATTCCGACGATCTTGAATACGAGTTGCTCAAAAAGCATTGCATGAGACTGTTGTCATATTGTACACATTTGAGTTCACATTGATTGTGTATAATTGTAACTTAAATCTGTATCTGACTGTAGGTACTCTCTGGTAAATAGAGTTAAATATTTTAACTGCTACGTGTATTATGTACCAATTCCATTTAAAAGAGTTTTGCTCAAGATCCTCGGATAAGATAAGCATGTAGGCACAAACGAAATTTCTTTTTGTAGTCAACTCACAGCTATTTATATCTATATATGTACATGGAAATTAAATTTTTGGTTTACTGACACACTACACTTTACAATGTGTATCTCTGTAGTATATTATGAGGTACAGCGTGTATATCGCTACAGTATAGTAGTACAGGTGTAAATTCTTACTGTATATTACGCAGACACAACTTTAACATTAGTGTGGTACACATTGCCATAGTGTGTGTGCACATGAGTTAAACAAGTTGAAAATTACTCACATTAATAACGTACTATTATAAAAGTATTCCCAAAAGTACATTTCAGTATTTGGCTTGCATATAAATGCAAAAGTAATTATTATAAGAATAAGAGTCATAGTTATTATATGCAATTTGTTTTAGTGTTTTACTTACATTTAGTTGGTAAACTACAATTACTACACTCAGCCGCAGTGTACACTCTCAGGTATGTATATGTGATTGTAAGATAAGGATGCGTTGAAGCAATTAATGAGGGGGAATGATCATCTGATAATGTCGGCAATGGGCACATGCGGTTCTGTGTCTGTGTGTTCTGTGCGTTTTGTGTATATAGGGAGATGCAGTTGATTTTTACCACTTATTAATGTATGAACATAACTGCACTACCAAATCCACTCTATATAGTATGGAGGAATATAGGTAGCTGAGATTTGTGCAGAAATTCTTTTATTTGTATTATTATTCTTTGGAACAAGCAATACTGTATACCTAGCAATGTGCCTACATCAATTTTGTATAAAACACCATGGCTAAAACTTAAAAGTACTATGGTAGATATTGTAGTAGCAATTATATCGTAGTCTATTGTAAATGGTAAGTAATAGTTCCTGTTTAAGTCACAAATGACCTAGTTAGAAATAAATCATTGTAAAACTGCATTATCATTTGGCAGAACGATTTCTTTTATTATGGTGTACTACTACTGTACTTAGCATCGCATCTGTTCTCTGCAAAAAAGTTAATACACACTGTGAGTTGTATGTACGTATGTAGTAAAAGCTATAATAATGTTACTTGTATCCTCTTTTGTAAATTCATGTGCACACAGAATATTATTATTTATTGTGCCCGGTCTCTGTTTAATTTTTATAATGTTCTTGTGTGTTACTCAATTGAACACAATGTGAACAATGTTCTAAACCAGGTTAAGCTGAATGAATATAAATGTGAGTGTGTATGTATGTAATTGTGTTTTCGTTTTGTCTTTAGATGTTTTCCGAATTCGATGACACAGTCAGAGGTTAGTTATTTTTAGATGCTACGTAATACTACTACCTACCTACATTATTATGTATATTGTATACATTTTAGTGACACTGTTTTTACGAGATGTTGTCATTTACGAGAGTCATAACGGAAACAGATAAGGTGAAATCAGTATAAATGACTTACGGTGGCAATAGAATCGTAATTAGTCATTTCCTTTCATTTCGCCATTCAGGAGAGCAGTCTCATCTTTGGATGTTGTACTTTTGTAGTTGTAGCATCCATTTCGTTCCGTTTAGCAATTGCAATGAATGACAAAAGTCTGTTGAAATTGTTTCCCATTCAGACCCTATTATTGTAATACGTACTATACATTCATTTCCATCTAGAACAACGAATGATACTACAATTACCATTTTATTTTGCACTTGGGCTTTGTCTGAGTAATAAATTTATTACAGTCAATGACAGATTGGATTTAGAACCATTGTACGTGTAAAGTACCTACTGCCTCCAATTGGAAGCGAAAATTCAATTTACATCAAATATTTGCCTTGCTTGTAATTTATGGGCAAACGTTGAAGAAATAGGAATAATCTATACTCAAAAATATTGTTTAGCAAAATATTATGCTGCCAAAAGAATTTTGTATGCTATAAGACCATGTCAAATATCAAGTTTTAATGTATTTTCTCAAGGTATTCAACTGAAATAGAAATCTGTAATTTTGTACGCATACATCCTGTATTGATTTAACATCCCAGTGATGCTAAAGGCAATTAATTATCTACACTGTCTGAAACCTGTAAGCCTGAATAATATTTTTAAATGGCACAAATGGACCATGAAGGAAGGATCATCACTTTGCCATACTAATAAACTTTACCTACATATTATGCCAATTGTAGGTACTCTTGTTATGTAAATACTACCTACACTACCTAGGTATATACTTATGCTATGTAGAATCCAATATTTAAATGAGTTGCTTCATTTGATTTGGTTTTACACATTAATTTACATTCTCTAAAATTTTCAGAGTGTGTACAATAATTGTTTCTAAAAATAAACACCGCATTCCACCACCATACCAAAACTTCTGAGTATTTGATTCATAATGCAATCATTACACTTCCGGTTTTAGATGTCTAAATGTATAGGTAGGTACGTGCTTTTGAATCCAATTCCATTGAATGTGTCAGAGAATGATTTAGTTGACACTCTGATACAACTAAGTGAAATGTCAACATGAAAACAAACCCAGTATAAACAACAATATAATATATCATTGTAATACATTACTGTACTGATAGCACTGACATGACGCTAATATTTGTGTAAAGCAGCCTTATGGGTTTATCTGCTCGGACTATTAAAATTAAAGCTATCTAATCAGGCAACATAAGCTTTGCGTTAGCCATCCATATTGGTATCTGTATTTTCTTTCATTCATTCTATTTTTTCAAGCTAAAGGTTAAATCGAGACGATTTTTATCTCTCTCTCTCACCGGTGGTGCTGTGTAAATATATAACTTTTATTGTTGGTACTGACAATGTTATCTTGTACAGCATAGTAAGAAGTTATGTTATGTTGCCTACGTTTTTTTTCCTTCTTCTTAATTGTATCGAATCCAAGAGGAATATACATACACATAGAATAGAATGGCAAGTAGGCAAAAACATTCAGACGCTATTGTCCATTGTGCTAATTATTGGAGTGTGGCTGGTTAGAAGAAGTTCTTTCTTTTGTATGTAATACCTACATAGAAGTCGAAGTTAGAAGTAGTATGCGATCAGATTGATGAACAATCCACTTCCAAATAGAATAGAATAAAAGAATGTCTGTCTGTGTGCAAGTTTAGCCAGTTGACTTTTGAGATTGCAGCAGCAATGCTTTTGCACACAGTGTAAGAATTCAATTGGATTTAAAATAGAATAGAATGAGGACCATGCACCATACGTTGATTGTGATATTACGAACAATAATAATACACATAGTTTGTTGCTTTGATTTCGATTGTCCTGTGTACAATCACACATGTACATATAATGTAACACTTGGTGTCTACGACGACGACGTGCACACTTGAATTCTCCTTAATGGAATGTCATTCAACCAAGTTAAGTCAAAGGCATGCAGCCTTCGTTTAGCCGTACTTATGTACATATAGGCAAACCAATAGACATTTGCAATTTCCATTGCAATGGTAAATTCATCTGTATGTAGTAATGTAAGTGTTCAATTCAATTCAAAGCAGTTTGCAGTCGTGGGTAATGTGTTAGGTATATGATGTACGCATTAGTGCACGTTTAATGTCTACTTTCATTAAGAACATCACCGTTGCATCCAAACTGTTTTTTAATTCTAAAATGCTGCTATTGCAGTTAGTTGTAGGTTTATCTATTAAACAAATAAATTGCCAACATTAGTACTGCATTCCTCTTGTTTCTACCGAAAGTATTTGTTTGGCATTTTTTTTACTTTTGGTCAAGTATGTGTTGCTATTGTATAGAACATGTTAAAATAATGTGTGCAAACCACTTTTAAAGAGTTTAATCACTATGTACGTACTAGAGTTATTTAATCCATCATTTTGCACACCTGAGCATTTGTTCGCCCCGTGTGTGAGTGAGTGTGTGTACTAAATAACTCTGGCTGAATGTTTTTACTTATCAAGCATAGCACACCATACCACACCACAAAGAATTCTTACATACTTGACGCATATTAAAAAGAAGACGAAGAAGACAATAGACTCGCGGGCAGTAGTTTATAAGTAAGAGATTATTTAGCAAGGTTTTTTGCAATATAGGTAATAAAATGCAAATTTTTCTCATATCTGCAAATGCTGTTTGCACTATTATGTTATCCTATCATCATCATCACCATGCAACTCATTGGTGTGTGTAGTCAGCTTTGAAGTTTGTATCGCGTTTTGTGTTGTGCTTATCATATCCTGTTGAATTGTTCATTTTCGAGCTTTACTCTGTAAAATGCCGTGCTCTCGTGATGCTGATGACTGTTGTCAGTACCTTTTGCTCAAACTCACTGCCTACTCACTTGACTATTAAATATTTTTGTTTTAGCACGGAGAAATAAGAATGGGGAATACACAACGAGATGTTTTCAACTTGAATACAGATAATCTGACGTAAATGTACAAAGTAAATGTACTACGTAGGAATACACGTACACAATTGTTAGAACCATTACTATACTATATAGTGATTTACTCTACTACTTAGTATGTCTAGTAAAAATGTGTAGGTACTTATATTGGATGGACACGTATGCACACACATTCTGGTACACTTACATACATACAAACGTACACAAACATCATTCAGATCAGGTTTACTAGTTGTGTAGGTATTGCTATTGCTACTCATACTTATAATAATAATAATAAGTGTTTATGCTAAAAGTCAACTAAAGCTGGGCTTCAGCTTGATCCAAAGTGTTTATATGTCGGTAGTAAATTAAAGTGCAAAGCTGCATCGTGTAATTTAATGTTGGGAAAAATACATAGCGAGTAAATGCTAGCAGACATGAATTGTCTATTCCCTCAGATACGTTTTTTCACTTTAAACGTATTTTACATACAGATAGTACTTGTAATGCAACCTAAGTGGTCCCTGTGAGCATCAAAAATCCCAACAACAAAACAGAGTACCACACTTAACAACAAACTGATAGATGAGATTTTTTGAGTCGTGTCCTCTTAATCCGTATCCCCACATGATATATTGGTAATTAATGCGAATAAAATAATGTATTTTTTACATGATTCATTTTATACTACAGATAAATCTACTTGTAAACACAATTTTAATTCTTACACACCGGATATATGCAAAATACAGATGTTGTTTGCTTATTGTATTACTACTTATGTTTGCAAGAAAATTTCTACTATTCAGACACTTCGCTTACATCAAACATGTTTCTGTCTGGAGGAATACAATACAACAATGTGAAGAGACTGGAATGAGGATGTGGATTATTCTTCTCCTCCCTTTATTGCAGAATCCTTACATGACGATGTTACATCATGTGCAAGAGGACGGGCAGATTAACTTTCCAGTGTACATAAACCTATATTGTAGGTACACCATAATATACTCCCTTCATTCTTTTGCTACTATAAAATAATACAACTACTTCAGTGACTGTGTAAAAGTCATGTCCTAATAGTATTCACTAGTAAGTTACTAATTGTGTGTAGCATACACTTCATGAAATGAATTTGTAAATGTATACCACGTAAAGTCAAGCCGCACCCGCATAATATTATAATTTACTAGTCCTGTGTATATTGGCTACAGAGAAACACATCCAGCATAGCAAATACAAAAACAACTTGCTATGTATTAACATATTGGCTATGCATACCTTTAATTTTCACCTTTAAAAATATCTGCAGTATTACATGCACACACTGATTCAATCTTCACATGGTACACAGAGCTATGGGCATGTACCTACTTAAAATACTGATTATCCTCACAGAAACAGTACTGCACTAATACACTAAAGCTAAAGTAACAAAGCAATCGTAGGTATTTGCGTTGTGTGAGAGGATGCACCTTAGTTACTTAGTGTCGTTCGTGTAGCATCAAAACTTGTTAGTGCTTGTAGTTCTCTGATTTTCGACATGACTACATTTTGCTACTTTCTTTCTGAACCATGCTAAAGTTATTGTTTTATCTCATCACGACTTGCGACTGCGACTCTTCCCTACCAAAGCAACTACATCCCGACGGCGAGATAACTGCGTACTTTACATTTTATTATCAGAAATGCCGAATCCACTGGGCAAACACATAACATAGTATGAGAAATAGTATACCTACCTAAACCCAAAGGCTGCTTTTTGCAAGCAAAGCAGTCTTAATAAAAAATTAGCAATATTTTCCTCAAAATATTTGCTCTACCTATCTCCTTCAATGTTCAAATGAACTAGCAAGTATTTCATCTACTATATTTAATATCCTCATGAAAATCACTCTGTGGTTCATAAATATAAATTGAAGGTCAGGTGGCTGACATTTTAAAGACCTTTGTACATCAAATACGAAGTAGGTACACAACCTTAAGTAAAAAAGAACTCATCTTCATCTTTAACATCACCGTAATAAGCTTAGCACTATTAACAATCTGTAAACTAGCTTTACAACATTATTATAATACATATCGTTTTGTACAAAAAAAACTTAGTTGTACTTAGTAGGTACATATGTGTCATTCATAGCAAGTGCTTAGCGGCTCCGGCCGGGTGAGTTTATCAGTCGAATAAAAATGCTTTGATTGACAATGACTTTTTACATGTTAATGTTATTGACAACACAACACAGAAACAAACTGGCCGAGATGCTGCTTTGCTCCTGCCCTTAATTCTATTAGAAATAAAAAGACAATGGTGAATGAAGGGGAAGAACAAGCTCGAAGCGTTGATTGCGTATTGCCTATTAGTGCGTTTAATGATTACACACTATCACTATCTCATCTCCTCATGTTGTATAAAGTGAACTTACTTATTAAATTGGTGCATTCAAGATTATATCTTTTGTGTCTAAGTGTCGTACTATGTACTCCTCCTATGTCAGATCAGCCTCCTACGTACGTTCAATATACCTAGGTAGAATTATTGGTAGTTCACACACAAACTAAATACCTAATATACTTGCAATAAAATATAACATGGAACTACTAATATACCTATGTAGATTAGATATACTTATTCTAAGTACAAGTACAAGTACAATATTATGCTAATGTTAAGCTTGAGTTGAAACTTAAAGTTAAACTAGCCGTGTGTTTGGCAGTAGTAGTCGAAGAAGTAGTAGGTAATAGCAGGAGATGATGATGATGTGGGCAGGTGTTGATCGTTTCTTGTACTCGACGAAGAAGTGGTAGTTGTTGGAGTTGTAGTAGAAGTTGTATGTACAGATAGTGCTACAACCACAAGAACCAGAAATGCCAAAAGTGTGGTGAGGAACTCGAAGAGCAAGATCTAAGCGCGAGAGAGAGAGAGGAGATCGAGCAAGATGTGGAAGCTGAAATGAAGAAGGAGGAGAAAAAATTTGGACATTGAGAATGGAAGCCAGAGAGAGAGTACAACTGCCGTAGACTTGAACACAGTAAGGGCAGAGATGCGATTGCTCTCTGCATCAATTGATGGCGAGGATCAAATGGAAATTAACGTCGCACCTTAAACTACAAAAGAAACATTTCGCCAAAAATTCATCCAAATCACAAACTATATTATAATAATAATGTTATTAAATATAATGTGAATGTATTTTATATTTATATTTATACTCACCATACTAACTCACACACAACCCATGCAGCTACATACATTTACACATGCATCATACACATACACATGGTAGATATAAGGATGGACATCACATATAGCCAATAGCAATGTATAGGTATCAATGTAATATTCCATACGATTCTTGTATATTTTACATGGAGATAGGTAGGTGCCTATGTGCTTTACTTATTATACTTTTGGCTAATCAAATCTGCATGCAATAATAAGCAGTGCCTACCCATAGGATCTGTAATATACATTGTACAGGTAGTACTAGTACCAGTTTGCAGTAAAAAAGGAATACTTTAAAGTGTATTTTATATTGAACGCTGCATGCACAAACACATGTGTACATAGCCACAGGTATGTATGTGCAACAATTTGCTGCATCTTATGACTGTGTTATAATGTTATGTCTTATGTGTGCTTCATGCATACAAACCAATACACGTGAGTGTAAAGGATGTATTGTGTTATGTAGTAATACTCTAAGAATGGTTTTGATTCACATTATAAGAAGTGTATATGTATGTACATTCCATTATCACACACACACTAACTCACGGCGACTGTGCTTACCTAACCATACTACGTACATACAATTCCTCATCTTTCTTATACACTACAATATAAGATACATAAGAGTTCTTTTAAGAACTCGTAGCTTGTAGGTAGTAAAATTTTTAAATGCATTTATATTGAGTACACACACACATCTTTAGACTGGTTTTGGAATACACTACAAGCCTATATACAATGAATCACTTGTAACTTGTACACTTGTACTACAGATCAGAGCAAAGAGCCATATCATATAGAAAATGTTGTTTTTATGCTACACGTATAAAATTCAGGACTCTTTAGATGATGTAGCATGTAGCATACACTTACTGGTACTTGCTATTGTACTTACGTTAGACATAGACATAATATAAAATGTAGCATGGTAGTTATATCTTTTATGTACATTCAAGTGCCTATATACATACAATATGCACTACCTGTGTAGGTAAGTATTCCTAAATGCAGTCTGTGTAATGTATTGTAGCTACCTACTCATACAATACAGATAGTACCTACTACCTACCCATCCACTGAATTCAAATAACGTTTTTTATATTGAAATGGCACCGTTGCCTTTTTAACTTCCTCTGGGAGCACAGGTGAGACTGGTGAGGAAGCAGTCATGCCACTTCACTCTGGCTCATTCCACTTGTAGCTTCAACTCATGGAACAAACATACACTCCATGTGTACATTTCTGTTAGCTTACACACTGGATGAGAACGTGGGGGATGTTCTTTCTGTGTTTGTCACACTTGGGAAGTTTCCTACATCAAATGCCCATTTGAAAAAGAGTTGACAACACCTGCGTGATTATTAATGGCATATTACTAGCTACACATTATACAACTAAGTACATGAATTATAAATCCAAAAGCAGTCTATCAAAAATAAATACATTACAGTAAGTCGCAATACTAGCAGGCAGTGCTAATAATAATGATGGGGTACAGAGTATATGAGTAAAAGTACCTACAGGGTTGTGTTCGTGTAGGTACTTAGTTAGCCAGCATAGCACATCATGAACGTAAGTATCAGTAAGTACCATCATCATCCTGGTCGTCGTTCGTTGTTCACGATAAAACACTATGTGCTCTTCAAGATTCGTTTGTGTTTTACAATGTGCCTGCTTACTGTTACATACATACAATACAGAGATGCACTCTCTAGCACTTATTGTTAGCTCAATGCAATGCAATGGGGAAAAATTCTGTAATGTTAAGCCAAGTCCACATTCATTGTATGTTGTATAAACGACATACGGGTTCACTGCCATAACCGAACGAAATAACCCACCCCCGTCCTAGTGTTTTTCTCTCTTACACTATTTCTAAACATTATACACCTGGTATGTGTGGATCTCTACCTGCCTACCTATAGAGTAGTGTTTTACTCTTAAAATGTAGTAATAAATGTAGTAGATTTACATTTAGAGGGTGTAGTATACACAATACACATACACGAACCATTACATTTGATTGTTGTACTATTTGTAGGTAAGGGAAGATGTATTTCGAATAATTCCTCTATGTATGTACTAAAATGTAGCATTACAAATTACACCGATGTAATTTTGATTCTGGTGCATTATTGTGCTGCTAAAGGAGTTCGGAGGGTTTATTTGACTGGTGTGGTGGTGGAAGTAGTAGTCGTTTGAATGTAAAGTAATGTAATGCAATTGGATGTAACATGTAAGCATATACTTACAAGTACCAGGTAAAATGCTACATATTATATTAGTTTATGGTGTGTATTATAAAGATATGTCTGTGTAAGTTTGAAAGTATATCTGTATAGGATTGAGCGTTGAGTGAAGCTGAATGAAAACCCTTTAGGGCTTAGTGTTCTGTCTGTGTGAGCAGAATGGAATTGTTGTAAAAGCCAAAGCAGACAACAGGTAGGTAGATATTTAGACGGCTATAATAGCATAACACTACTAACAAAGTTCCTTGTATATGGTTCACAGGTATATCACTGTGGTGGATAGTATATAGAGTGATAATGTTGTTGTAGACTGATGATGAGGCTTCTACTGTGTATGTACATATATATACAGATATAAATATTATCTTTGTATTTGCAAACGGACACGGAGAGAGAGGAAGGAACGCGCTATGTATGTACAATACACACACACACAAGTATTTTACTAGTAGGAGATACAGGGAATATAATATACGCGTTAACTTTTATAAGTTTTGCAAATGTAAAGCTCGTCTGGTTTGGTTTGATTTAGTTTTTCGTCTTCCTACTTAAGAACACTGAGCGTGAGTTATCGAAGGAGAGGAATAAAAGTTCATCTCATCCTACAAGAATTCACCACAATACACACGCCAAGCGAATCTGCTTTATCAACTACATACATAGAGAAGTTACTTTAGTTAACGTACACTACTAAGTAAGTACAGTAACTACTGACTACTTCTTACTGACTGGGACTACCTACTACCTACTTGTTGTAAATTGCTAGGAAAGATACAGGGAGATAGCACGTTAGTTAGTAGTATTGTACTGTTTCATGTATATGTGAATTTCAGAGTGGTTGTGTTGTATGTATGTATGTATTGTAGCATTGCATTGGTGTGTCAGCTTTGTGTGTAGTTACTGTTGAAGTTAGTGTGTAAGTTGAATGTTTGAAGGATTGACTACATAGAGCCTTATATGTGTAATTTTTAGTAGTCTCTGATGCCTTTCCCTCTTCACCTCATGAATTCCATTTGTATATACAGAGACTTGTACTGTACACTTACATTATTCGCACAAACAGAGTAAAGTCAGATACACACACAAACTACGTAATAATATATGAATACGTGTAGATTTACAGTGGTAGAGTGCATCCATAAGAGTACAGTACTATTACAGATACTCTACTACTACAACTAGTAGTAGTAATACATGAGCAAAAGTATTAAGAATATTTTTCATCTCTCATTGACTTGACTTTAGTTGACTGGACTTAGTAATGTCTTGTCTGTCTTCTGGTACTAGGTTGTAAAGTATATATTATTTTATACTTACTTACTTACTTTACTTGCCTTGGTTTGGTGTATTCGTATTGTGTATGCATTAGATTGGCATTACTGCATGTCCTACAAAAAATGTACCGTTTTCAGTTGAGTTTCAGTTGCCAAAGCTAAATTCTCGGCGTACCTTAAGTTTTTAGCAAGCGATTCGATATACAATACTACACACAGCATTATTATTATTATAGGTAGGTGCCTATATACGAGTACAATTTTTACTACAGGTCTCTCTCTGTGTATGTGTGTACTTATGTCAAGTGAGTAGTGAAGTACGTAAGTTATTGTTAAATGTTAAAGGGATATAACCAAGCACCTGAACGTGTTAACACAATCTGACTTTTGAGTTCGGTGAAAAATTCTAAACAAGAACATTGCATCTTATCGTAAAATTCAACTTATGACTGCTAAACGCTGAACAAAACAAGTTGGCTTGAATTCTTATTGGATTTAGATTCTCTGTGCTATTGCATTGCATTGATGCATTGATTGATCTTTTTGCGAGATTACGTAGCAAAAGTCATAAAGTAAATAAATTATTTACGACACAGTGATAAAAATTCCTATTACGATTATATACTGGTAATAACTCCTTGGATATGATGAATGTGAGTGACTAGCAGTTCTATAGACGTGTATGAAGAAATATTTTTTTCACGTGTGCTGATTTTTTTCTAAAAAAAGAAATTCTCGTGGAAGAAATCAATTTCCCTGCTGTGAAGACTCAAGAAAGAGAGATTGTGTTTTGTGTACAATGTGTGTGGTGGTGTACCCGTAGAGAATAATGTGACTGTAGAATCCTTGTAACGGATCTGTTCACAAAATTATTGTAGTGAGAAGTGTTTGTTCTTTTTGGTTACGTGTTGTTTTGTTGGCCATATCACAGAAATTATCTGTGTGGAGTTGTGAATTTATTTGCGTTGGATACACACATACATCTATGTTCCACGTATATTAAAGTGTTTAATTCTGTGTGTGATTTTTAGCAACATCATTCAGTACTTTAAGTGTAGTGATTTTTCAACTTGTTAGTAAAGGGGAATGAGTTGGATGTTTTTACCCGGGTGAGAATATGTTCCGAGCTGCTGCTGAGAATAGTTGTCTCAGGTGTGGAGTTACAGTGTACCCTGTGGACAGGTGTGTGAAAAATCCATTAATATCTGTCATATGCTTCCGTAAATCATACACACACAGATATTTTATGTTGTGTACGGTTCATTGCATCCTCTCTCGCGACTAATGTACTACATACTTGATGCACTCAGTGGCTTTATTATAAATACTGGTTTGCGATGTATGGAGAATGTTTCATTGACATGACACATTGGATTTATTATCTTGAGTTTCTCATCTAATGCAATTTCATATATTATATATACAAGAGTAGTCCACGCAAATCTAAACCAGACTACTAGTACATTACATATTAAATTAAAACAACTGCTCCTCATCACCATACTATACTATTTAAGTTTTAAGGTTCTTTTACTACAATCACATCATGGCTTGTTTGTAATAGTAGTAAAGTAGAAACATTATTATTACATTTAAATGAATCGGAGCCAGGAACAAATTCAAGTGAGAGCCAGAAGATCATTTTCAGATAAAACAGATGATAGATAGACATATGCAAATGAAATTTGTAATTGCACTGTGTAATGCGAATGTAAGACAAAAAATTATGAAAGACTGACAATGTCTGTGTGGTAGTAGTTTATATGAAGAATTATATGTAACATGGAGGAGAGTGTAGTACACAGTTTGCTATGGGATGATACGATACAATTGCCGTTTTGTGCAGTAAATAAATAGTTGTAAAGTCAACCTACCTAAAAAAGAGTACCAGTTGATAAATCGTAATGTCTTATGGATCTCTGTGCACTTTTGGCTTGTCGTGTCCACTTTTGACTTTGACTCGTGTAATTGTATCGTGGGAGTGGACATTTTTTGGCAGGGACTATATACAAGTCTGTCGTCGTGTCTGTGGAAAACTATATGCAAATGCAAATTAGACTTTGTAGGTAGATAAGAATAAGACGTAGGCTTAATCTAATTTAATTATTTCATTTCGTTTCATTAGCTTTGTTTTTATTCTTCAATGCGCGTAGATTTATTAATTTAGGTATAATACACTATTTAGGTATCTCCCTTTAGTTCAGTAGGTACTTCAAACATACCAAGCTGTCAGAAAGGTGAATGTTCACAAACTTTCAAAGAATGTTTTTAGCAATTATAATTTTCAAGTTTACTTTGTGCTGTACCTACGCACAAGGAGTGTTTTTAACCAAACCAATAATCGACTTGTTTATTAATTAGTTGCAGCTCCCAAGATTTATCTCTGATTGAAAACAAGTGGGTGATTTCTTGGTTCGTGGGAATATAAAAAGGATATAGTTATTAGGTTTAAGGTGTATATGCGTGTACTTATCTGTAGTATTTTGAATTATGAGCTATAGTATGTCTACAGATTTGAATCAGAATGTACATTACTGACAATGAAAGTAAATACAGACATTACGATAATAAGAGGCTTATTATATTCTTCTTACTTATTGTTAGTTTTGTAGTAATATGGTGTTAATATTGTAGTACCCATAACCTTTGCAGACTATAGACTATACACAATCTCACAGAAGTGAGTCATTTTTATAAATTGAATGAAAAACGCTGAAAATAGATTGTGTACCAAGTAACACAGTCTAGGTTGTTTCCTTACAATTGTCTAGAGTTTTGAAGTCTCTCTCGTAAAAAGGAGGGTTGCTAATTAAAATATATTGAAAAAGTATAATGTAAAGTGCTAAAGAATGAGCTTCAGTAGTATCAGTGGCATTAAATATCTTCGTGCTTGCATTTTTGTAATTTGTAAAGTAAAAAATAAATATTTTGTTTTGCAGAGTTGGTCCACTGAAAGATTTTTCTTTTTTTCATTCGGGATGCTTCAAATGTGTCGTTTGCGGAAGCCGGTTAAGTCTCCGGACTTATTACCACTCACAGCACAACCAGGATGATAAAGAAGTCTACTGCATAAGCCATGTGCCGAAACCTGGACCTGGACATTTAGATGGCTCATCTGTCGGAATCCGTTCAGCTCTCAATGTACCAAAAAGCGCTCCTTATGTCAATGAACAAGTAATTAGTAAATTATTAACAGGGACAGGGGATGAGAAATAACACTCCCATTTAGATGAGACTGGCTGATTGAAACAACAGAGAAGACCGTATTTTTATAAAAGGGGGAATTTAAATTAAAACAAAAAACTGTAATGGAAAATGTCATTTTTATTTAGATACGTGTAACGGGAGCTGGGAAAGGAACGTTTGATGCAGAAGCTTTAAATATTAGAAGCCAGAGAAGAGAAAATGGGTCTTCTCCAGCTTTTGACTCTCCAATACATCCTCAAAATCAAAACAATTTACAACCGAGTGGTCGTAGTCACAATTTTGGGCGATTCGATGCCTCGGCTTTACACATTGCCCACGCTTTAAGACAAACAGAGCTTCAGAAAGCGTACAAGAAAGAGAAACCCATTCATTATTATTTGGTAAGATCATTTGACCAAAAAATATCAATTTTTTCCGGTAATTTCATGGCTATCATGAACCATGTGTTAATTTGTTTATATGCTTGAATAATTATTTTCTATAGGCAAAAGAGGAGCAAACAGAATTGGAAATGCGACATCGGAAAGAAGAAGACGCTCTATACAACCGTTTTGCTAAAGCCAGAAAGGAAGAAGAAGCTCGGATTCATGCAGAATTTAGAGAAGAATGGGAAAGAGAACTTGAAAAATTGGCATCGAAATTTGAGGTCTTACGGGCTAAAGAAGATTCACATACCATTAGTAAATTAAAGGCAAAGGAACGGGAGGACCTGGAGAGACACATGACACTTCGAAGAGACAAACGCAAAGAACAAACAACACGCAAACTATTGGAACATGAAAGGCAAAATATAACATAACATATAATATACAGATAGCATTCTATTTATTACTATGTACTTCTGAGTGCTTCTTTTAAGAATGAGCATAATATCTAAAACTGAACCTTTAAATATATTTTATGATTCATTTGTATAGAGCTGCCACTGCTGCTTTAGTTGAAAAACAGAGCAAGGAGATGTTAAATCTAATTAATGAAAGGAAACGTGAATTTATCCAACGTGGTGGTGGTAGTGATGAAGACGGCATTGCTGGAGCTGGAGAAGTGGAAATGTTTCCTTATCCTCAACAAGCTCCACCTCCGTCCCCTCCTACCATTGAAAAAAGTGACATTTATGCGGATCCCGTGGAATTCGCAGATATTGACCAAATCGCTATTTCTGTGAGTTTCCCTCCATTCTCCAATATCCTCAAACCATAATTAATTCATATATTCTATAAGCAGAATTTTCGTCACTAAATTGAAACTTTGCATTACTAAGAAATTCAGCAACGATAATCTTTTCCGGCTCAATTACTAATTACAGGTTGCGCAAGAAGATCAGAAAACTTTTACGGACTTAGTTCGACAACTTGTCTCCCGCTGCGGGTCAGATGTGGAAAAGGCTCGAACAATATTTCGATGGATCACTGTTAAAAATTTAAATGCCATGGATTTTTCGGAAGATGTACGGACAGACACACCAATGGGTTTGTTAAGAGGAATCAAACAAGGCACTGAGAGCTACCATGTACTTTTTAAAAGGCTGTGTTCCTACGCTGGTCTTCATTGCGTTGTTATTAAAGGATTAAGTAAATCCGCTGGTTATCAACCCGGCGTTCGATTCACAGACAACCGATTTAGAAATTCCTGGAATGCTGTCTTCGTTGCAGGAGCTTGGAGGTAAATTATATAGTTTTCGTTACAATTATAGTGTAGCTATAATCGTAATGACTAATCTATTTTATTTTTGAGTTTTTGTGTATACACATAAACATTAATGAAATGTACACCGAGACACCTGTACATAAGTAGTTAGATAACTATTTTTTGGTTGCATAAATGATAACGGATGGTTTAAAATTCAGACTAATATTTTCCTTGGATAAAATGATTGTTTTAGATTTGTACAGTGCAATTGGGGTGCAAGACATCTAGTAAATGCTAAAGAACGAGCGAGTAAATCCGATTCTTTACGCTATGAATATGATGACCACTATTTCCTGACGGATCCAAAGGAATTCATCTTTGAGTTTTTCCCACAGCAATCAGAATGGCAACTACTAAAACGACCAATTAGTCTTAAAGAATTCGAAGAATTGCCGTTCGTTAGAAGTCTTTTCTTCCGCTACGGTCTTTATTTTCCACCTGGACAAAGTAGCGATGGTGTTCACAACAGTCATGGTGATATCATTTCGCACTGCAAAGCTGTTATGACCACAGATTCTTCAGGTATATAAATTAGTGTACCTACTAAAATGACAGTCAATTAACAACGTTTCAGTATTTTAGTTTACGAAAATCTTAATTTTCGTCTTATTTGATTTCTTATACATTTATTTGTATCTGTTTGTTTGTAGGGGCTGCTACGGTGCGGATAGGAATGCCGGTGCAAATGGAGTCATGTTTGATATTTCACTACAATTTAAAAATGTATGATACTGAAGCTGATGTTTTTGACAGTGTAAGTTTAAAACGATTTGTAATGCAAAGTGTGACACCTCCTGTGGTGTCGTTTCGGGTTCACGCTCCGTCTTCTGGTGCTTTCCTCTTGGATGTCTTTGCAAATGCTGTTACCCCTAGGGAATACCTTACTGGAGAACCTATGAAATTTAAATCTGTATGCAAGGTACGTGACACAGTTTATATTGATATTCGAATTGATTGAGAACTATCTCTTTCCTAATTATACGTTTTCAAATATTTAGGTGAAAATTGAGTGCGCGAATTTGTCAACGGTGATGGTGCCACTACCAGATTGTGCTTCAGGGGAATGGGGTCCGGCTAAGGCTACACGACTCTTTGGTTTAATCCCAATTTCTCATCCCGACCCACTGATTTTTGCGAGTAAAGAACTCACGTTGGAATTCCGAATGTCTCGACCGCTGACGGACTTTATGGCGACTTTACATAAAAATGGAACAGATGAAAAGAAACTTGCAAAGTAAGTACAACAATGTCACAAAATGCTTTCTCTAACATTAACCCTATTGCTATTTTACAACAAAATATGGAGCACCGTATGTAAAACTGCACAACATAAACTTACTATGTAAAACTTATTATTGAGGTATGCTAGCCAATCTGTCCGAAACGATGAAGTGGTCTTCCTCATCACTTTTCCCGAAGAAGGACAATACGGGCTTGATATCTACACTCGGGAAATAGATGGGAATGAATTAGCTGGAACGAGTGGAAAGCAACTTTTAACTCATTGCTGTAAATATCTTATTAATTCTTCAAAGAAAAATTCCACGTAAAAATTGCAATATTATTATTATACAAAGAAACTTTAACTTTTTACCTGAAAATCACAACCAGTGCACTTTAACTCAAATGTATTTGTTAACTGTAAGTAATTGAATTTATTATTATTATTATTATTCCTATAATACTAGTATTTATATGAACAACCCGATTTAATTAGCAATTATTATTATGTAATCAATTTTACCGTTTTTCTATTCACTCGCTCGTCTGTATGCTAATAGTTGATAAAAAGCCTGCATACAAAACTACATGTGTAACAATAGAGTTAGATTTTTTTTAAGCTGACTAGTTTTAAGTTCACAGAATGACTTGTGACTCAGAAGCACTACGCAACGCACTGTGCTGAAGAGCTAACAAATTAAAGAACGAATGAAATCAAAGAAATGTGTACCTTGATGTTTAGCTTTGTCTAATTAATTGTAGCATGTTAAACGCTACAGAACAAGACTAATCGTTAATAATTGTCTGTAATTTTCCCATAGAAATATATACTAGAATCGTAACATTAGAATCTACCTACCTTCATTTAATAATATGAAATTGTATAAATTTTTAATTAATTTATCTGTAGCATACTATGTAAGGGTTTAATAGACGTACTTAGTTTATAAATTCAGACAAACAGACTTTGCTGGTATAGAATATAGAAACAAATTTTAATATACGTAACGTACTTAAATACACGTAATTCATTACCAAAAAGAGCTGTACTCTAATTAGTTGTACATAGTTAATATTTATGTAAGTATTTAAACATAATGTATGTATATAGCACAAAAAGCACGTAACTTTTTATTTTATTAGGTAGGCAGAGTGACAAAATTGAAGAAACTGTCTCTCTGTAGAATGATAATATGCATATAAGGACTTCACGCTGAATTTTTATGGCAAAAACAGGTACATTTCAGATACATGTCAGTATAAAACATTTCCGGTGTAATATACAATTAATATTTAAACATTTTCTACAACACAATGCAATTTAGGTATAAATAAGCTGTTACATAACATAATGATTTATATAGGCATTATGATCATATAGAAAGTGCCTGTTTGTGTCTTGTAATTTGTATCTTGGATTCGAAACAAGAATTTCAGAATAAAATGATGCAAAAAATTTGGACTTTTATGTTATTAGTAAGTAAATGGATTATACAAATAGCAATTGCCATTATCCAAATGGTTTACCTATTATACATTAGTTAGTTATAATTGTTAGTTTTAATTTACACGCGATAATTTAGGGAAGACTAACACTGCTCATTCCAACAGAAACGGTTGTACCATTATTAGGTTGGATCCATACGGGAGATAAGCCATCCATTGTATCTTCAGTCCAGTTTATTAAACTTCTTTGGAAATTTTCTGTCATGTTGACAGATATTCCGTCGGGAATTTCTTCTCCATGCATTTGGTAAAAATGTTGATCGAAACGAAATTCTTGGGAAGCATTAACTCTGCACCAGTTTGTGATGCGCATCCAATCTACGGAGACTGTTGAACAAACATTGAGTTGCAGAGTTTGCAAAACTGGAAGCTGAAGTAAAGCTTTGAATGTTCCCAATTCGATTTTCTCACTTTCATCAATAACTAATGATGCAGACCTTCCAAGATTGGAAAACTTTAAGAAAATTAAATTCACGAGATGCTGAGCTATTGATTCAATCTCTGTCACTCTTACAGGTCCCCATAGACTCAAATGAGTTAATTGTATTGGAACCATCATTAAGTTGGTTTTCGGACTGTGACAAATCTCAATACAAAGTTTGTCAAGCGCAACACAATTTTGGAAAATCGCACAGTCCCATACTTGTCCAAAACTTAAGCCTTTCATAGAAAAACTCTGCAGATATGGACAATTTTTGATTATTCCTTCTTGGATATGTTCCCAACGATTAACATTGACACTTCCAACGTCCATTATTTCCAGATGTTCTTGATTATCAAAAAGTGAGATCCAATCTTCTCGAAAGTAAGGACTAATGACCATCCGCTTAATTTGCAGTGGATACTCGTCGCCAAAAATCCCATATTCATGAAAGTCAAAAATTGTTGGAGCTGTGATTCTACCAACAGAAAAGGTCCTCAGAGTTCTGAAGTTTGATTTTACAAGTTGCAATAAAGCATGATTGTCTTCTTGAGGTACCTCTGACAATAATAATTGAAGCGGTAAAACAGGAGGATTTTGCACAGTCACGGAGATCACTGCCAGAGACCCATACGAAAATTTTTCTCGGAGAAAATTCATAACTTCCATAACACTGTCGGTGAATGTCCAACATAAAATTTCAATTGTTTCTAAATTGGCCAGAGAAATTACGTCACTTCCAGACGAGTTCCATTGATCTATCATTGGAATATCGACTACGACATTGAAAAAACTGACATACTTAATGTTTGTACACGCTTGAAGAAAAGATATGACATTGTAAGTCACAACTATATTGGAGAATTTCAGTTTTTCAAGACGATTCACGAAAGCTATGTTTGTACTAAAAGGCATCGTCATACTAACTAGTTCTACTTCTACAGCATCTTCAGACAAAGTTATTAAATCGCTTGTGCTATTTTTAACGACTATTTTAATCCCAAACCGCTTGTTAATGATATCTCGCCACTGTACACATACTGAACGTATTAATTGCCGATTTTCAGGTGAAAGAAATTGAAATATTTTCACTTTGTGCTGAAAATTCAAATAAATGATATGATTAGCAATGAAGTAAATATATACAGTACTATGTGTACCCTATATGTACTTTTAGCATTAGGGATTCATTAACAGTTTTATTAAGATGTATATAAGTCACTGTGTATAGAAATACCTCATCCAGAATATTTGAGAAATTGGTAGCAGTGTCAGTCTCCATTGCTTATTTTTATTGTATTTTCGAAGAAGATTTATGAATATTTTAGGGTAATATCCTCCTTTGCAAAATGTTGGTTGAGGAAATGAAATATTGTCCAAAATAAGCATAGGCAAAATTCATACACTATATAGATAAAAAATATGGAATCCCACGGCAACTCTACTACCCTGATCAAGGAGCAAAATCGTGATAGTGTTTTGAATCACATTATTTTAGTGAATATGATGCAAAATTAATCATTTGTAAATCCCAGATATTTTAGTTTGACCAGTAATTGATTTTTCAATTCATGTTGGTAGAATCGATTTAACCTAAATTCCATTATATAATGAATTCGAAGCAATTGGAGGATGCAAAAAACCCATTGAAAGACCAAGTTGACTACAGTCTGGATTTTCTTGCCGATCAGCTCATACGAAACGGTAAGTACATCTTTTGGTTAAAATGCATTGGTGTTGTCAAATGGAAACAGTTAAATACTACATGCTAGCATACTAGCATAACGAGTGCCCAGATACACATGCTCCGTTGCAATTGCACTACGTATGTCTAGCATACTACTACTTGATGTAAATACGTAATCATTATACTTCGGAAAAGCAGGCTCCGAAAACTTGAATTCAGGCAGGCAAAAAGGCACTAAAAATTGCCCAAATAGGCAC
>JAQFYB010002646.1:0-23229 GCA_034694085.1 Pogonognathellus longicornis
TGTTTATTATTTGCTTTTTATGAATTAAGCCTTTCTAGAATCCCGTCAATTTATTGACGGGCACTTCGACTAGTAGTTTATATTATATAGATTGCTTAATAGTAATATTTATTTTATATTTTATAATTTAAGAGTATATTTGTATGTATTTATTTGATTGATTTATACATTCGTTTTATGATTGAACTAATTTTTTTTCCACAGTCACTCAAGAAACTAAGTCATACGAATGTTGTCAAGCTGAAAGAAGTAATACGAGAAAATGATACGCTCTACTTCGTTTTCGAATACATGAAGGAGAATTTATATCAGTTAATGAGGAATCGATTTGAAAGAGGGTAAGTCTGTACAAATAAGTTGCTCTTTATCAAAATCCTAATTTACCTCCCTGCATATTTTAGTACAGGTATTATTGTATTGTACATATACTAATATGTATGTTACTATTAGATATATTGAATACAAACATTGAATTCATGTCATTCAATTCAAGTCATGTAGTCAAAAGGTTTGTTACGTAGTACTGTGCCTGTGCTACTGTGTATTTAATGACATCGATTTGCTAACATAGAAACTTCTCTTTAGTATTGTCTGTCTATATCTATCGTACACTGTATAACGCATCTGTAGGTATATTTTCTTATCTTTTTTATACAATTCAATAGATAACAATATGTACCACTTATTGTTAGTACTCTCCATAAAATATTCTACGACACTTTCCAAAATTCTCACTTAATATAAGTAGGAGGATACTTACCATAAATGCTCCAATGCAAGTGGGTACTCAAATACTAGTAGGGTCTCAAAGGGTAGTGGAGACTTATTTTAAAGAAATGCTCCACTAAAGTTGGGGAAATTGCATTGGAGGATTTACGGTAATACCTACTTATTCTCAAATACAAAAATGCATACCTTAATCTTAATCCCTATTGCTTGTACCGTACCCATGTATGTGTTTTACAAGTAGCTTTTATTCCTGTGAATACCATACATTGTTGAAATGGAATGGAAGCAGAAGTGCACTTACGGAGATAGTTCAGTTTATGTAGGTATTTGTTGATGTATAGAGTAGGTAGGGTAGGATGATGAAATATTATACTCGAAAGCTATTCGATGCTGTAGACCATCGTATTGGATAATCTCAAGTACGCACCTGTCTCACCTATGCAAGCATTGTACTGTACTAATATTAACGGGGATAGCTAAAGGTATCTGAAAGCAAATACTTGCTTTTATCACAGATAGGAAAGCGACAGGACTCGACTGTCTTGTGAAGCATAAAATATGGTTCTATAGAAGGTATTAAGGTATGTTTGTTTATTTTGATAGGTAGAGTCGTAGAGTATGTACACTGTACACGTAACGTGTTAGGAAAGTAATAATTTAATAGTCTATGATGATAAAAGACATGACCATTGGCCACTTTATTAAACAGATAAGAAGTATGGGCTTAGTTGGGCTGAATAATTATGATTAATTATTAACCATTTTATACCTAAAATTAGTGTTTAGTACCATGCAGTCAATACACTAGTCACACATTACTAGTACTATGGGAAAATAATAATTATGATATTTGCAATTATTTCGCATTTGTTTCTGTTGCAACGTTGCAAGAGACGGTCTGTAATAATATGCAAATGTTCGTTTTCGTCACATTTTATTGTTTTCTCTTGGACATTTGGACTTACTTAGAACATATGTAGGATAATTAATTGTAGATCTATAAAAATGTCATGTTTATAAAGTTAGATCGATCAGTCTCTTCGTTGGATTGCAAAAAATGGATGTAATAATGATAAAATTAATTATAAAAACTCCATTAAAGGATGTCGTGTGTACGTCAGCTACAAATACTAATACGTTTTTTGCATGACTTTCTGCTTGCAGGGATAAGCTGTTTCCTGAAGAAATGATTCAAAATATGATTTACCAAGTATTACAAGGATTAGCATTTATGCACAAGCATGGATTTTTTCACCGAGATATGAAGCCTGAGAATTTACTTTGTATGGGACCCGATTTAATAAAAATAGCAGATTTCGGGTTGGCCAGGGAAATCCGTTCAAGACCACCTTACACGGAGTACGTGTCTACACGATGGTCAGTTTTTTGACATTATTAATTTTTGATGTACCCTTTTGTTCTAGAACATCACATGAATTCGTCCTTTACTGAATGAATGGTCTTCGAACAATACGTGTAGCATTTATATGACACCATAATGTACATGAAAATTAGCTATTAAACAATAAAGCACATCCATTTTTTTATTCCATTTATATTACATGTCTCATGTCTCTTTTTCAACCTTCCTTCTTGCGTGTGTAATTTGATGGGCGAGGTAAAAGCTTTAGTTTTATATAGAAGCTCTATGCCCCTTACCTTGATATAACTTGGTTTTGAATCATTTCAACATGAGTTTTATGCTTGAGTGTAATATTCATACACCTATATATGCAAAATGTACACACGTATTATAAAAGATACTTTTGACCATGAGAATGCTTGAAGAAAAACAAGAATGTTGATAATGTCATTCAGTAAGGTCGACAGAAGACACGAACCAATCAAATGAACAGCCTAAACTCAATTTTCGTCACTCTAAACTTTGTTTTTTTGTATCCTCCTTGGCTTTAAATGGTTTGTACATATAATTTGCATTTGTTTAGGTATCGAGCCCCAGAAGTTCTGTTGCGTTCTCCATTCTATAGCAGTCCTATTGACATTTGGGCTGTTGGATGTATACTAGCTGAATTATTTACGTTCAGGCCATTATTTCCTGGAACGAGTGAAATAGACGAAATCTTTAAGATATGTACTATTCTTGGTACACCTGATAAGGTTTGTACATGATGATAATATTGTGGTTTAGTCATGCCAATGATCTTTAGTGTAAACAATCGCATTGTCCTATCGCCTTAGTATGTGTACAGTATGCAATACCCAATTTCCTCATGAATTTCTTAATAATGATGAAATATTGATTATTGATTGGCTACATCGATTCAGCTTTGGTGAATAATATTTACAGTTTATTAGCTTGCATGTAATGTAAGGTATTTTTCTTTTTCCCCACTTTCATTACTAAAGTGTATAATGTGTACTTTTGTAGTATACAGCTGAATTTAATTTAATTTTATTTTATAATACAACTAAAATTGTTTGTGTATACACAGGGTGAATGGCCAGAGGCACATCAATTGGCTAAACAAATGAACTTCAAGTTTCCCCAGTTTGATGCGACTGCTTTACATAAAATAATTCCCAATGCTAGTAAAGACGCAATTTATTTAATTGAGGACATGCTTCGATGGAATCCAAAACACCGACCAACAGCCAATCAGTCCTTGAGGTTTGTCCAAGTTCGAATATTTATGTTATGCTATTTGTATACTACGGTTTTACGTTTGGCAATGGTGATAGCTTTTAGCACTAAAACTTTGAAAAGTTAGTAGCTACAAACCATAAAGATATACCGTAGGTATACTATGTACAATGTTGGGAATAAAGCTTTCAATTCGGGTATAGTCTATCATGAATTTCATGAATCATAACATGCAATGAAATGTGAGTTATTGCTATAAGAATTATTGATCGAGGCAATCGGGGCGTGACAATTCGACTCAAGTTCTTTACCAATTTCGTCAAACCAACCGACGTTTCAATGTTTGTCTCATTTCTGGTTGTAAATACTTTAACTCCTTTATATTGTGTGTATTGTCTCAGCATGATAAAGCCAACCCGTGTGGATGCATTGCACATAACTCGCGACTTGCGACGTAGGTATACTGATAATATTGCACACTCCTTTATACCCGCTGTATGCTACATTGTTTCTACTTTTGTTTTAGCGGAAACACCCTGGCATTGGTTATATGAAGACATTTTAATATTTAGTGAATTCATGTAGGTCATTGAAATTACCTTCTATAAGGTCTAATACAGGGAAACAACTGGAATTAATGTTCATTTGTGTCTATTATCTAGTTACATTGGTCCGCATATTTTATAGTTTAGAATTGAATTGCATAGGAAACCCGAGTAATTAACATTAACATTGAGAATAAATTATCATATGCAAAACAGTATGCCTACCTAAGTGAAATACTAAATGAGACTGCGAGCAAGCTGGAAATGAAATATGTTTCGCAAACCGCATGTTTATCTCACAGTTTGTACTTTATATTCACATTAGGTACATTGTGCATTGTGTGACATGCCATTGCTTTAATTGGCTAGTTTTGTATTGTAGAATGGATAATTGATCGTTTCTAAGTTCTAAACATTAAGTCTGGCTAAACTTATAGTTAAGAGTGTGTAAAGCAGGTGTGAATATTGCGAGCTTAACAATTTACACACGTGTATTCTACATTGTATGTAATTTATTGTAAGTTAATGATTTTGATGTCCTTGCTTTTGGTTTTTTATTTAGATACGCCTTCTTTAACACTGCACGAGAAAGGGACAGAGAAAGGCAAGCTCAACCGGACATTCTAACGCAAACACTAGTATTGGCCCAGCAGCCCCAAGTGTCCGTGAGTATCCCATTGCCGTATCAAACAGTGCAAGCAGAAGTATACGAGCCTTTGGCGAGAAAATTGAATCCAAAGTGGGATAGAGATTACTCCTTCAATGATGACTATGACGGGTACCAGAAAAACGATTTGGAAAAATCACTGAGGTTGTACTCAAATGCAGAAGTACAGATCTTGAAACATAATCCAAAAGACAAACTTTTTGGAAACCCTATGGTCGATAATGGTTTGCCCATGTATAGGAATAGCCACAATGAGATTGAAAAGTCCTATACGAGTCGAGCGTCCACGAACAAAATGACACGCTATGTTTCCGGTAATGGCCAACAACAGCTCAACAAGCAGCCGTCCTCACACACACAGCATTACCACCAGTCGTCAAAGAAATCCTATGCAAGCCAAAACTCTCAGCCATCGGGTAAAACTGGAGTCCATACGCTTGTAACTGTCTTTCCAAGCCAAGTTAGGTTACTTTGAATCAGACCAATAAAATAAGTACAGCATTTGTAATTGCCTTTTATTGTAACTTTTATTTTTTGGCATTCATAAATAAACTTGGCTTTCCCTTTCCCACCATTTCAATAAGTTACTGGTGTATTTACTCGGATATTTGTCACCAGTAGCCTATATCCTTTATGTATACAATGTTTATGTACAAAATGTCAAAGTTTAAGAAGAAAAGTGTGATCTAATTGAGTTTTTCAATGTTTATAATATAGGAGTTCCACGCTATGACTCTGGAATGGGGACACTTGCACTAAATACGAGTGCCTATAGCCGCTACCCCTCCACATATGAAACGAGAAAAAGTGCTTTTATGGGAACAACAGAAACCATGAACAAAGCGTCCAAGGCTAATAATTCACAATTACTTGGGAGAATTGACTGGGCAGCAAAGTATCTTACATACGGCCAATCTTAACTTTTTTCCATCTTTTCATGCTTTCCTGTACACTCCTTCTTGATTTTCCCTTTTTCTATAACGACTTGTTGACCAGATATACAGGAATATTGTTTTTTACATGTAACCTAAACTGCTATATCCTCTTCCTTGACAGGTACCTCAAAAAACTTCGACCCAGTTATGAACCTTTGTCTAGATTAAGAAAAACTGGATCTGCGACTGATTAATAAACTAGTTCACAATAACCATTAAACTTATTTGGAATCAATGTCCAGTTTCACATAATTCTTAATTAGAATAAACCAATAATAATAATTTTGAGTCTTTATGAAATACAGTCATGCAGCAATCTATTTATGATCTAAACATACAATAAACTTATTTAGACGATATATATTACACAAGTACCTAATTCAGTCGACTTAATCGTAAGTTGTGATCTTTATCCAAGTTTATTTTCAATGAAAAATAAATAATAATAATGTGCATGTGAGTCTGTAATATCATAAAAATTATCTCAATCTACATTTACGCTGTAACAAAAAACAACAAATACACAATAGTTGGAAAACCAGAATCATTTAATTTACTGGAACATATAAACATTAACATAAATTATACCACACAATAATTATACAAAGGTACAGAGAAAGTTCTTTCTAAAATGCAAATCGAGTACGAATATCTTCTAATTTTTTCGCCACCTCATTTGCAGTTCTATCCAAATCTTCACCAATACTACGCTGTTTATTGGGATCCATTGAATTAAACTGCTCACAGAGATCGCCATCAATGACATTCTAAGAAAACAAACCATTTAAAAATTAGGTAATATTTAATTAATTGTTTTTCAATACTAGAATCTAGAATGGAGTATTTGATACATTAACAAACGAATGTGAATGCACTTACTCGAACAGGAAAATAGTAGGATCTAAAAGAGAGATGATCACGTCCACAAAGCGGGGGATTTTCACTTCTCATGTGCATTTCCAAATGCTGAAAGAAATCGTGATCTTCATGCGAGGTAAATGGAACTAAAATTCCTACGCTGCCTGAAACGGTGGTATACACTAATGACTCGTTCCCACCTGGAATCAACGTTGCTTTCTGCAAACACAAATAATTAATTAGTTACGATGGAAGGTAAAATTATTAACTTAGTTTCATTCACAATAGATTTCATCAGATTTTGTACAGTATAATCATAATGTTCAGGTGAAACACGGACAAAAAGGTAACATCATTCAACTAACATTTCACTATAAAAGATACTTTAGTTCATATACATAGTTATAAAATATTACTTGTAAAGATAGTACTGTTTCGCCAACATGAAAGTTGCAAATGACATCCAATTTATTTGACGCTCCACTTAACAATCCTCTGTCCCACAGAGCTTTCGTCCCCGAGGGGTCTTCATCCACGTCATCGGAAGTATTGTTTGGCAGACGAACCTAAACAAATTAGTCAATTTTTTATCATTAGCATTAGCAATCAACTGGTCCAAAAATCAAAAGTAGTATATTAATACTACCGACATGTAATACATAGTATTTTACCAACAATTTCTATAGAAAATTGAAGTTAACATTTGTGTTGCAGCGTAAAATTCCAAGTAGCATTTGTTGGAAGTAATCAAATGCCCTAACGATGCTAGCTACTGCATTTGTTATAGCATTGTTTAACGACCAAAATTTTGATTGACAAAAAGAAGGAGATACCATAATGCATAAAATCATAATTAAATAGATATTGTACAACTAGTACAACCTACTCTCCTACGATTATATGGTAATTATTAATTAAGCATAAGATGGTATGACGTTGTCAGACAAGAGCATTTTTACTTACCACAGATATATTCCCAAATTTATCAGCTACAGCAACAGTATCGTAGTCCAGAACACATGAAGTGGTTATCCAGCGAGGATTTGTTTCATCAGCAAAAACCACCAACTGATTATCCTGACGTTTGAACTTTACAAAATGTACACTCTCCTGGACATCGGACACATATAGTCTGGATCCCATGGCGGTAATATGTACAATAATATGAGGGAAATGCTACAAACCAACATAACATATTGAAATAATTAGCAAATGTATTCATGGAAAGATTACATTTAAAAAATGAAAATGTACGAAACTCAGAACTGCAGAACACGAAAGTCATCATACAAGAAGTCTGTGTGTTAATTATCATCCTCGTTAATGTTCGAAATCATAATAATCCGAATTTTGTGTGATTTTATTACCTTATTTTCACTTTTTCTTAAAAGTTTTTTCTTTCCATAGTCATAAAGTCTCAAGGTTTTTCCCAAGCCTACAATTATCTTTCCTTGAAAAGGACAGAGCGCGTAAGGGACTTCGTCAACTACAGTTTTGTGTAAAAACTCCATTGTATTGCAGGCTTCATTAATCCTGTAAAGATACAAGATATAAAGTCAACTTTTTATTCGATTGCTCGAAATTCTGTTGCACGATCATTTAATTTAATTAATTGAACACTAGCCTGTAAGTGTAGATAAAATTAGCTCCGATTTCTCTTGGAACCAACTGGAGATCTTTGGCTACACCGATAAGTATAAATTGTTGAAATTCTCCTTGCGACGAGAATTTGGTGTAAGCCAAACTAAAAGTATTATATAAAAACATTAATTATTTCTGTTATTGCTTTAGTGTTTAATACTTTTCTGTTTAAACAGTATCATGTAAATTATAACAAACCTGACAGCAGATTCATTTTGTTCAAACCGATGCAAATACAGCGTTTTTCCTTCGATAGGGTCCATTATACGAACAACAGACGCCCATAGGCCAGGTCCTGCTTTAGGGGCACCAAAGATATTATCTGGCAAATCTTCATTAAGAAATGCGTCGGCCATTTCTTGAGCTAACTCTTCTTCGTCGGGACCGGCTGCTTCTTTCATTTCCTGAAATAATCAGTGTCAAATTATAAACATAATCCAACATTAATACCTAAAATAATGAATGAATGAAAGATATTTAATAATATTAGGTCAGGTTTTGCATATCGTAATCATTTGGTTCAGGTGAAACACGGACAAAAAGTTAACGTCATTCCATTCTCAAATATTAAAAAAATTATAAAATTGATTAGTTTTAAACATACTTCAGCCATTTGTATCCTTCGCTGTTTTTTAATTTCTTCTGTATACGCATTATGATCAGTCTCTATAATTATCAAATGTCCTGTATCTGGATGAATCGCAAACTTTTTGGGTGTGTATTCCAATGGAAATGACATTTGATTGAATACTGCACCCAACTTTTCCATTGCCAAAATTCTTAGTGTATTTGTTGATATCGCTACTACTCCTTCCGGGCATTGTTCGGAGGAAAACCCAGAGGCATATTCCAAAGTCTCGTACGATAAAGGAGTTAAATGAAATCTAAAAACATTGAATTTTAAAAGTAAGTTTAAATTATAAAATTAATTTGCAAATTAAAACGCTATAAACCATTTTTACCAGAAGATTCTGTAACTCACCTATTCTGAAAGTAATAGCTTAACCATGATCTACTTGACATAGCTAATACAGCTTCTCCACCTTGCATTTTGATTCTAAACAATTTGACAGGTCTTGAGCCTAAATATCGAGTTCTTGTGTCAGCTAAATCACCAGTTACAGGATCCAATACGATTCTAAGCAATACCCCGTTCTCCAATCCAATATTCAAATATAATGTCCCCTGTTGACCATCTTCGGACCCACCCATTTCAGCAATGCACAGAGATTCTGGAAGTGCGGGAAGTGCTTGCATACTTAATGGTGACAGACAATCCTGTAAAAACAGTAAAGTTATTATCACATCGATATATCATGTAAATGTAATATTATATTAAACAAATAATATTTGATTGAATTCAAATCGTTACTACTGTTCTCTTACAGAAGGATCCAATGATATAATACGAACAAGGCTATCAGCTAATCCCACTGCCAAAAATCTTGATCTTTGCTCTCCAACAGGTACTGAGCCTAAACTCATGCATACAACGTCAGCTGGCATTTCTCGTCTTTCAGTGTATTCATTTAATTGCCCAGTCTTAAAAAATTATAATTTTTAATGATGATTAATATTCATTCTACAGATTATTAAAGTGCGTATTATTTTTAACAGAAAGATACTTACAGGGTCCATTTCAAAATACACTATTTCACCTCCAGTAAGAGCAATTACTACTTGTCGCTGATTAACTGCACATCTAAAAATTGATCTCTTCCCTGGGGCCTTCCATTCGTTAACTCTTTTGTCGGCTCGAATATGACGAATTCCGTCCGGATATATCTACACAAGAATCATTAAGTACATATATTATTTATTAGATTTATTACATACATCAAACATCATACATTTAAATGCAAAACCATGTGAAATACGTAAATTGAAAACAATTAGAAATTAGTTTTCAACTGACCTGTACAAGGGCATCTTCTCCAAGGGTAGAGCAGGATAAAGTAGGAGTGGTTCCAAGAAAACCGGAATCTGTGACTTCTTCTACGGTCTCACCGATAGACAATACGAGAGTGGCATTTACGAATGACACTATGATGTATGAGTCAAATTCATCTAACAAATGTAAAAAATGAGCATTAATGGAAATATCAAGAGTTCAGTTTAAACATTGATATTAATGTAAAAGAGATCAGCACAAGATTTTAATCATTATTTATCGTTAGTCTAACATGTGTAAAACATCATTTCCAACTTTCGATTAATATTTTATTTAAAGTAGCTTAGTTCAAATTACCATCGGCTCTTCTTTTGACAGTCCAAACAGCATTAGGGTTACCAGGCAATTCAGATACGGCCATCTCTGACACTTCCAGTCCATGACGTAAAACTCTAAGTGAGGATCTTGGACCACGTCCGCAAAGCATGTAGAGTTGAGGAGTATCTTCGTTGGCTGAAATCAAAATAGATAAAATAGTTAATTACAATCTTTACACAGTGTTGGTTGGCTACAATTAAAATATTTTATCATTAATGTCTATTATTAAAATACCCAAATCAGCAACTTGGCATGTTATGATAGGAGATAAAGAATCAAGTTCGTCAACCAGCACTAAATTCCTTAAATGTCTGGGAGCGAAGAAGAAAGTATCGCCTTCTTCAAGGGGCATAGCAGAGCTGAATTCAGGTTCGTCGTCATCATCTCCTAGATGGGCGATTTGGTATAAATAGCTGCAAAATGAGTGAAACATGAATTAATAAATAGTCTGAGAAGGGCTGTATTCTGTATGCTATAGATTTCAAAGGTAAGAATAACTAGATAGATTCTAGATTGTTTTCAATTGTACTTACTGGTTTCCAAACTCTGATGCTACGAAGAGGAATCCAGTTTTTAAGACGCACATTGATGTGGCCACCGGGGTTGTATCAAAATATTTCAATTTGATTTCAGTTACCATGTCCTCGTCAATCTCTAGTGTAATTTTAAATATGTCTCCCTGTTCCGTCTGAGCCAAGAAGAAAAACATGCTCTTCGTCTTATGAGCAGCTGAACATACAAAAATCATTCCACGTTCAGGATCGTCCAAATCATTCTGCACACCACAGCAAGATTCGCAAATTATATAGTAAGGTTTCTTGTGAAACACGACTAATTACCTATTTGAAACCTTTCAATTTCTATAGAAAATTGAAGTTAACATTTGTGTTGCAGCGTAAAATTCCAAGTAGCATTTGTTGGAAGTAATCAAATGCCCTAACGATGCTAGCTACTGCATTTGTTATAGCATTGTTTAACGACCAAAATTTTGATTGTCAAAAAGATGGAGATACCGCAATGCATAAAATAATCAAATAGATATTTTGCAACTTACTCTCCTACGAGGAATCGGGCAACGAATATCAGGTTGATCTCCCAAATTTTTATATGTAATGTAGTTTTCAGAACATATCAATACACCGCTAGGACCCTCATTTCCACCAGGAACAGTTATAAGAAAATTAGCATGCTCGTCTAGTGCTTCACTGTACTTTCTCACAACATGATTCAATCCCAAATCAAGTTCGTAAAAAGTGAGTGTTTGTTTTGTGTTTTGTGCAGCTTCACCAGTTGGATCTGTATCTGCTTCCTACAATGTCAACCGAATAATTTATTACATGTTTGCGATTTTAGATATACATCAAACATTTCTCGTTTACAAGATCAAAATTAAAAACACTTACTTCATAATCCATTTCTAAGCATGCAAACATGGGATTTTCGAATCCCACATCCACACCAACAATGTGGTAAACAAAAGTGTTGCTTTTATGGGCTTCTAGTGGAGAGGATATGGTTAACCTAGCTTGAGCATCACGATTCAATATATAAACTAATTTCTGTTTCTCGGTTGCACCTGAAAATACAAAACAATGAAAATATTACAATCCAGAAATCATTTTATTACAAAAACTTCAGTTAAAATAATATTGTATCCACAAGTTTATAAAAAGATCCAAAATTAATAAAAATAGGCATTATTAATTACCAATCATAACAGCACGTCCTTTTGGATCAATGGCTAAATATTGTCCTGGAACAATTCTTCGGCATCCACTTTTCCCAAAAGTCTCCTGATGAACTTTCTCAAACATATTTTTCATTATATTAAATTCAAGAATGACTGTGCGGCCAGAATCTGATCCAACAACGATGTAATCTGAAAATAAAAGAATATTATCATTGTAAAAGGGCCCTTTCATGTTAGGAAAACGGTTAAGACTGAAAAATAAATAAACCAAAATTATCAAAATATAATTTAATAGTAAGTACCTTTTGCCCCTCCAGTTAAACGAAAAGCCATAAGAGACCTTATTACACCGAATATTTCAACACTGAGCAATGTAACTACTTTGCCGGTATTTGGGTCCGGTCTCAAAATCTCCAGAATTTTTCCTCGTGAAACCACAATTTCTTGCAGTTTAGATCCACTGAAATTCCCGTGGATGGCATGGGTAATGCCCGTAGCCCTCTGCAGCGTCAAATTGTAAAGATGCATTTTAATCGCTTAAGACTGCAAAAATAAAGTAAAATCCGCTATAAACACCATAAACCATAGTTCAAGCTATTTCAATTTTGATTTGGTAAACCTATATATTAAGAAAACTACCTTTAAACTTTCTGCTGGACAAATTGCAAAAATAGGCGATTATTTTCGGAAAGTTATCCCTTTCAAACCCGTCATTTAAAGATTCCAACTTAATATTCAAAAAAGTACAAATCCAGGATTCTATATTTTAAAACGATGTTGTTCTTTGCCCTAAAAACTAAAATGTCAACACGTAAAAGGTGACCGGCACACCACAGCAAAACATGCCGTTTGTGTTGCTGATTGCCGTCGCCGTTGCTGCTGACGGTGTGGTCTAATACTGAATGCAAAGTACTCTTTGTCCAGGGTCAGAAGGTTCGGTTTAATTTACTAAATGTCTATCGTCGTAGTACGTGGAAGATTTTGTGGACCATGCAGCTCCAAAGTACAACAACTTACCGACTGGACGCTTCACTTTAGGATTCCCACCACAACGATGGCTGTTGTAAACTTAATCTGGAAGGGAGCGTTGTTGCTGTTTCCAGGAATGTATCCAGACCACATGATAGAGTTGTTGTTTCACCCGCAGACGCTTGATCACTCGACGGAATAAATACAACGGAAATAACAATAACAAACAAATTTTTATTGTGGACAATTTTTGTCAGTTTTATTCAAAAAGATTAAGTTTTTTACAGTTTAAAGTAATTTATTATTATTTAATTTATAAGAAGTTGTATCGTCAATCTTTGATTTAATTATATTCATATTCTGTGTTGTGCGGAGAGGTTTTATTTAGTAATCAGCTGGTGCAGTCAGTCAGTTCTCTTCTCAGTTGTTTGTGTGAAAATGTCTTCAGATTATGATGTACCGAAATCAGGAGGTTTGAAACTGAAAAAGATTGATCACACAATTAAAAAGTAATTAAATTTTTATTTCATTTTATTTACAACTTTTTATACTTTGGACATTTGATCATTTTACTTTATTTTATTGAAGGAAAAAGAAAAAGAAGGAAATTACACAAGCTGTTGATGCTCCTCTCTCAAGATCCGTAAACGCCAATGAGTCTGATCAACAGGACATTGATGCTGCAATCGAAGCCAAAATTCGTGAACGAAATCCGTTAATGAACAAAACTAAAGCAGAGTTACGCTATCACAAAATGCAGGAAAAAATGGTAATTTTCTTTTATTGCTAGTACAATTAATAATTAATCGTTATTTTTATGTGCCTGGGTTTATGGAAAAGTTTAATAGAGTTGCATGTAAATATACATTTATTTTATTTACATGAATGTTGTGCATAAAATACGTACGTATAAATTCATTTAAAATAACACAGACAAAATTATATTTTTAGTTTCCATTAAATACTAACAACTAAACTTTTCATTTTGAAGCTGTTGGTTGTGTCATGTGTCTGTGTTAAGATGTAGGATGATGAAATATGAATTATTATTAAATGAATGTTCTTTTTCTACTATGCGGTAGTATTATCAAAAATATAGACCTATGGTAATGTCCATATAGAAGTTATACTTGCTTATAACCCCATTTAATTGTGTTAATGTGATTTTACAGAAAGAAAAACGAGTAATGGACAAGGCTTCAAAAACTCATAAAATGCGTGTGGAAGAATTTAATAAACATTTGGATAACCTAACCGAGCATTTTGACATACCAAAGGTTTCCTGGACCAAATAAGATGTTATGTGTCTTGTACATACTAATATTATTTCTCGATGAATAAGTAACTACATTTCTGTTACGCCGCAAATACAATATTAAACATTTATTTTACTTTATTACTGTCCGTCAAATCATTGTTCCGATTCCCGTTATGATATGTACTATATACTATGATGCGTTTATAAATATACAAATTGTCTCTAAGTATTAACATTTTAAATATTATGTTTACTTTGTTTACTATTTACATCACGTTGGAAAGTATGGAATGTAAAAAATACTAGGTAAACTAAGTTTACTACATCCATTATTTTAGCTAAATAGTTTTGAAAGATTTTTAAATATGATTTGTAGATGTGCATAACATAATATATATGTTTATGTTAACTTGTAGGAATAGTAACAATCATCATACTACTTTCTATTTGGACCATTTAATGGAAGTTGTGATACAATTTCACGAATTGTTAACTATTAGGCACGTTCGATCACAAATATAACATCTTTCAACCAGTAGTAGGCTTGGTGTATGTCTCCCTCACATACATAAGGTAGTTTGGTCCATCTTACTACATTCCATCCGTTAGGTACTAAAACTTTGTCAATAAAGTTGGCAACTTCTTCTTCAAAATTGCTACCTCTTATTGGAAGAAGTTCTGTCGGGGTATGGTTTTTGGGATCTTGACCTTAATTGATAATAAATTACGATTGCATAATTGTACATATACTCGAATAATGGTTAACTGTAAACTGATGTTAACGTTATGATTTTTTTAGAATACTCAATTGAATGTTGTATATAATCAATTATTAGTATCTTTATAGTACATATGTTGTAAAACATTGTAATTCATGTATTGTATTGTTTTATTGCATGTAACATGTAATGAGTGAAATGTACGATTACCGAATTCTACGTAAGGCTTGAAAGGTATTACGAAAGCAACAATAGCCATTCCTTGTGGCTGAAGCACTTTCTGAATGTCTTGAAGTAGACTAAGTGGCTTTTCGCATCTATCCAGTACATTTAAACAGGATACCACGTCAAATTTTATGTCAGTATTTTTCCAAGAAAACGCGTCCAGAAGTCTGTAATTAAATCATAAGTAGTTAATTTAATTAGTACAAATCAACTTTTACACACTTTTTATTTATGTCATTTATGTGTCACATAATAATAGATGGTAGACATAATAATATATTTTATTATTTTATTACACCTAGATAGATCTGCTTATTGATAAATGCGCTATTAATATAATGCATTTATGCAAATTATACAATTTATATTGCATGATATTGGAAAACGAAAGTTAAGTATTTGATCATAAAGTGTTTGTAAAATAGTTTGAGGGCAGCATAGTTCAATGTAAGTTATATCTGTAGTCTAATTCTCATCTGTGTTTATGAAAGGGGAAGGAACTTCCCCTTTTATGATGTTAATGATGATAGTATGCGTGGTTCTCAGTTCTCAGACGATTGTATTCTGATATCAAGAGACAAGTATTGGTCGATTCACATTCATCCTCTCTCTCTCTCTTAACGACCCCAATTAATTAAAAAAGTTCTATCTAATCAAATTTGATCCCATTATGCTATAAGAACTTAACTATCGAAGGGGTTTAAACAAATGTGTATTGAATCCAATGGAAGTGAAATGGTGAGCATTTACTACACAAACGAGTAGGACGATACATAGTTGCATTACATCTTGTGAATTTTTCATTTCATTTCATATACTATACTATACATCACAAGCACTTTATATTACTATGGATAATTTCCCGTATGTAAATGTATAGGTAATAGGTATATATAGAAGCCATCACTACTGCTGTTGTGCTGCGATAATTCTCACTTAAGACAAGATCCGACATTTACGGTTTAATTTACTGGGGTTAATTTATACACGCTAATCTATTCTCTGTATAGGATAGTGTACTGTACAGTGCACGTACAGTGTACCTAATGAACACTTTTCATATTGCTTTGCATAGCTACATTGATTAATAGTAGGCGTTTATCAATTCGTTGTCTCATTCTCATCATTCGCATTCCTTCGATCTTAACATTTTCCTTCATTGCATGCTCTTTTCATGAAACTCTATGTAGCTACATGTTATGTAGCCTTAACATTACAATTTCGTAAAAAGTAAAAAAGCAATGTTAAATAACATGTTTGTTATTATAGAATTTTAATTTGGTTATCCACTTACTTGTATCCTTTCTTTTCCAAAGTCTTTTTCATAGGCTGGGACATCTCTGTAACATAGACATTTGCAAATATTTTTCTCATTCTGTCTGTTGTATACCCATCTCCAGCTCCTATATCAAGCAGCGCGTTGTGCAATGGACCATCTTCATTCCAACCAATCAGTTTCTGAAATTGATTTGTCGAAAACACTTGCATAGATCCTCTGCCAAGGAATCTGAAACAAAAAATATGTACTAGGTATATTTCATATATACTTGATTGCAATTTGCAATTAATGAATTAAAACTAACATTAATAATTCTTAACGTTCTGTTTGTATCAGCAAAAATATGTAAAATAGCATTGCTGCTGCTGCATGTTATAAACGTACGTAACTTTCAGTCCATCACATTTGATAGAGAAAGCATAGCCAAGGCAAGGCTTAACCAATCTTCATTTGCATACTAGTTGTGTAAGCGTGAGGACTCATTTCTGGTATTGCACAATATTATGCAATGATGTTCAATTCTTAAAATTCTTGCTATAGCATGAAAAGTGAAATAAGCACCAGGACCAGAAGAAGAACGGTGTCTCTATTATATTATAGTTTTATAACACAATGGATGGAAGGAGCAAGACGGTCGTTAGTCGTTATTAAGAATCAGGCAACCAATTATGCGATACAGGATGATGGTTGGTGGTGGGGGTGATTATAACGAGAAAACGCTGAGTTGGAGATGGGGATAAAAATAGTTGGAGACAAATTAAAAGACGTGGAGTGGTTGGAAAAATATAAAAATGGTAAATGAAAGAAGTTTGAGGATTAGACTTGGGAAAAAATGAATGCAAAGCATAAACATAATATACACAGACACTCTTTGTATAACTGATCATAGTGTATAAGAGATTCAAACTATTTGGACATGGAGTTTCGCTCTATGCATTCTATACATAGAGCTGGGTGAACCTGAGAGGAGAAGATCTTGACGTAATGTTAAGAATACAATCTATATACAAGGCATTGGTATACGGTATACTAAATGGACCCTTCTATTTTGGTTGACATTGCAGTGTGCATTATATTATAGCATTGATGCAAGATGCAACGAAAGAAGTTTAGTGTGTAAAACATAGGATGAAAACAAACTCCTGGAAGCATAACAAGGACAGTGAGTTGAGTTGATGTCACGGTGTTATAAGTATAGAGGTAGTGGAAAGTGGGAGAACTGCAAATGTTTTGTGTATTTCGTCTTACATCACTAACTGAATAGTCGGAAAGCAGACTTTAGAAATGAGAGCAATATAATTGAATGGTTAAGAGAGGGGACATTAACGAGAGAAAAATTCAAAAACATTTCCTCTCTTTGCATTGTACGTAGGAGGAGGAGGATAGGCAAAGGAGGAAAGCAACCTAATCCTTTTTTCATCAAACGAGCTTGATATCCCAAAGAAACTCACAATTTAATCTAAGATTAATTAAAACTTTTTCTAGTATGTATACTTCTACTTTTAGAGATATGTGGGCTCTACGGTGGTTTGCATTTTTCTGTGCGAGAGAAAACTCGTTGATTAAACTTTTTTCTCTTTCCTCCTGTTTCTTACGAGGCTTCTTAAATTACTTAATACATCGCATTGCATTCGAGTAGATTCACAAGCTGGGGTAATTAAATTGAATTGATGCTCGTGCACTTTCTTGTTAATAAACGAGACAAACTTTGGGTCCTGAGAGCAGCCTTATCGGGTCCATCGAGCCGAATCAACTATTCCCATCTGAGACGTCTTCTTTCGACAAACTTTTGCTAATAAGAATAACTGGATGAAGCTGCTGCTGCTGCTGTCGTTGATGTGAAATGAGAGGCGACACTTGGATACAGACATACAGACTCTCAGTCTTGTCACAAAAGCGTCACTTTTTCTTCAGTCTTGTTCATTAGTGAAAGACAAGAGAGGGAACGGCCAATTGATCCACTCCAATGAATGAATAATGATTTTACCAATTTAGATTGTGATAAGGGGCCAAGTAAACTTAAGCTGATCATCACTGAGTTGAGCTGACTGAATTGAATGGAGCCGAGAGCCATGTCATGATGGCACAGCATGTAATGACTGACTTTGCCCCGGCATCTACTCGAATCATCTCATCGACTCTAATGGTTTATTGGTTCCTCTCCATTTTAATTCTTCTGCACTTCAAATCAACAGAGCCATAAACTAACTTTTCGTACACACACACAGAGGAGCCCAGTGTTGATAAATACCAGCAATTGTTTGAATGATCAACTATCGATATGGATGATGGACATGGGCGTAGTATCCATATTGTGTACGGGTTGATGTATCATAACCATTGTCACTCTCGGTGGGAGGTAATGTAGCATCGTGAATTCGATACGTAACCGAGCGTCTCTACTTTAAAGTAGATACCGTACGTGTACACAATAACCACTCAGTATTCCACCTTATTACGCCACCACGACGGTCAAGAACGCATGACTCGTCAAAAATGCATTCCTTAACTAAAGAAGTGCCTATTATTGGAGCTGTCATAAGCATGATTGTTAATACATTAACATTATCATGCATTACTTAAGAATACTTGTTCATTGCTTCCCTGCCCTGGACTAAACCCATAAGGTCTTTACATGCATACATACAGCTACAGCTTATTGACAATTATCTCTGTAGTGTCTGTAGTATAAATAAGTGTAAATGCAGTTTTATGTAACTGTAAGGAATGCAATTTAGGTAGGTAACTACATTTAATATTTACTGTGTGAGTGTGACTATGCGACTACCACTACCAAAGTGCATTAGGTATATATATTATTAATCTTCACTTCGAGATGACTTATCTGAAATTCAAGTCTCATTTATACCTTTTCTCTCACAGATGCAATCTCCATCACGAATCACGAAAAGGACATTACAACGTAAGAGCCAACATGAGAAGTGAAAGAGAAAACACGCTGGATACATTTACGCATATAAGCTTAATTCGTTCTATACGGGATTTAGAGTCAGGTTTCAGTTTTGCATGTGTAGAAATTGCGAAGCAAAATGTAGGTACGCATTAGGTACGTGTACGTATATAACGCATGCTTTCATTATTTTCGTAACAATTTAAAACCAACACATTTCATGTCCTTTAGTTTGTAAAAAATATGCATTAAAAATTGTTGTAAAGAATATCGTGATTTCAACATTCGCGATATTCTTTATATGATTAATGATTACAGAACATCAAGTAAGTAGCTCCAATCACACAGTTATAATTTATCGATCTGGTTATCCAAGAGCCAATACTATGAACTTGTGTTAACTAAAGTCAGGGATCAAGGACAATTAATTTAGTCGAGGTGAGAAAAGAACACAAACAAAAGTCTAATCAAATTATCGTTTTGACTGCCTTCAAGGCAGAATGAGCACAAGAGCAGTTGAGTGTTTGTTTGTTTGAGACACACTGATACTAGGCAGGGTTCTGAAGGAAGGAGAAGGAAAGGAAATCGAGGGAGCCACTATTACAGCGTAAAAGGTAATGCGACCCGGGTGATCATCATCTATCTGGCAACCCACACGCATAATATATATGTACGCAGTCAGACAGTCACAGAACGAGCCGTTACACCTATTACCACATAAACCTACGACTAAAGTAGATTCCAGAAGTTTCTTTGATGCATAATGTGGTGTAATGGAATAGCAGAGAAAAGATTAGCGGGGATGGTTGGATTAGCTGGGAACATCAGAACAGGACAGAAATCTTAAAGTGTGCATGTTAACTGTTCCGAAGATGAGCATAAAACTGATTTTATATTCAAGAGGTACAGGATATCAATATCAGCCCACATTTACTCCTTGTACTACTCTTGCTCCATGCCTGCACAAAACAGAGGCATAAAGAGTCAAAGTATATATAGTTTCTTATATGATGTGTAACAAATGAGTAGAGGGTGCAAGGGTTAATCTTCTCTGCCTACACGTCAGATGCTTATCACGCGTCTAAATGCTTGATTAATGAGATATTAATAAACACTGCGGGTAGGCTCACACAAGCTTGAATTACAAATTAATAGCATCCACGTTGGAAGAATCCTCTTGTATTATTCGGCCGTCTGTCTCACACATTTCAAAAGATCTTTTATACAAACGGCTCGGGCTCGAGTGCTTGCGCTTGTGTGTGCCACTAAAACTCATAACAATAATACATGGGATACCTAATCTATAGATAGTGAGGGTAACTCTCTTAGGCTATTCATACAGCACGCAGCATATTATGCAGAGCACACAGTTCAACTTAATGAAAAAATCATCTACTCTCTTAACTAAACTTTAGCATTAAGCATTACCATTCAGTTACATACATACATGCAAGCACGAGACTCCAGTTCTGTCTCTCCAGCTCTTATCAAAATAGAGACGCTTTTCATTGAATCGGATGATACAGAGAGAGATGAGTTGAGGTGAGGTATAAGGTAAAGTAAAGGTAAAGGCATCCCAGGTAAGTAAGTCCAAATAAGTGCTACGATTGAAAACATGAGGTATAGGGTTCAGAATAAAAAAGGAAAACTATTTATTTTCTCCTTGTAGGGGGTTGGTAACACATAGCACTACTGCGAGCTCGAAGACAAGTCATTCTTTAGCATAAACGGACAATAATTTTAATAGAGCTGATGCTCATTTGCATAGATGAGCTTCACACGTAGGAATCGAGGGTGAATTTATATATAGAGAGGGTAAGTTCTTTTCACAATCCGCTCTCTAACCCAATGCCTATTACATTAATGCTTCATCTCTGTATGCATTGCATACCGCTGTGCTCATTCCATGATATGTTACGGACATTACATTAACACTTACACACAGATTCGAGTGTCGAGAGCATACACAACATCACATTATACTCATACAGATACAGCTATGCATACTTACTTTTTTTATATATAAAGTGCATACAAATAGGTAAATAGTTTTGACAAGAAAAGACGAAACAGATTCTTTAGAACAGCTATATCGGATCGTTATATTACACTCGGGGCTCACCCTGTCAAATTACATGTCTATATAAATGTACACATTATGAAGGAACATATTGCGTAATAGACTCACTGCAGCAGGAGCTTTACACATAGGTACGTACATACAATACAACATATAGCAGGAAAAGAAAAAGTTCAAGAGAGACAAAGGAGCAAGATCTGGTTTCATCATCAACCAGGGAGGACAGGGCGTGTGTCACATTCGCATTCACATCATATTAAAGATTTTTCTTAAGTCTTACAACAACAGTGCCGCAGCCGCCCATGAGAAATGAAACATATTCTCCCTTCGGTGGAAAAATAATTAGCATTTCCCTTTCTCTTATAATTTTTTGCTCGGCTAATGCTACATCCTCTGTTGATAGCGTTGATGCTTCTTTTCAGAGCGAAAGAATGAGACGATACACCGGAGAGCTAATGATGTCTAACTTTTGTCAGTGGGACGTCCTTTTGTTTCCATACACACAATTTTCCTACTTTTTTGATAAAATGATCCATGTGTGTCCATACACATTTACAAACTACCTCTATACTTCTATACACAACCAAATTGTGCGTACAATAATGAAGGTAATGCACAATAGAAAAGAGTAGTAGGTACATAAGACAACGGTGTAGTAATAATAATAATAATAATACACTACACTGGCAGCCAGGCAGGAGTAAGGAAATTAGAAAAAATGAGAACGTGGTAAGAACATTGAGACTGAGAACTGAGCTTGATATTTTGATAATGAGACCAGCAGGCCAAACGAGGGAAAAAAATCACTGTGTCATTATATTTCCAGTTCTTTTCACTACATCAACCATTAAGATGATTAATTCTACGTAATCACGTTAATTTGATGTCTTTCATTATGTTGCTTTTTCAGAGATACACATGTAGTTCACTACGGGCTCATAAGAAGACCTTTGAATGAGCATCTAATGCATTAGCAAGCAACTCGTAAAGGTAAACTTCAGAACTCCATATTAAACACTGCAAGCAAGGAATTGTATCGAATTAGTAGAAACTTAGGTATCTGTATAGGCTATAGTAATGTATACATACCTACACAATATCCGTACAAATTACAACATTGTGAGAATTGTAAAGAAACCTTACAATATAAAACAGTATAAAATGAACCTAACAGAATTACAGCACAAATCAAATCAACTAACTCTAATGGTTTTGTCGCCTTTACATAGAGAAAGACAGTATACTACAATAGACCTTTACTACAGATACATAGTATGAAATACATTATGCTGTGCTACACCGTTATATCATGTAACTTATGAAGTACCATAATACAATACAGTCTTTGACATCACTCAGATCCGGAGTAGTCTTATCTTCGCTATTTCTGGTCTAAAGTAATTTAATTTAAGAGAAGTTCTCGATGAAAAGAAAAGAAAGAAATTAAATCCAATTGAGGCTTTCCTGTTCAGATAGACTTTGGGAAGGATGGCTCATTGCTTCGATTCTGTCGGAGCTGCTTCCTTTAATTTGTGTTCATATTTCTCACTGAAGATTCGGAATTTACTCTTATTTTCTCAGCCTTTATTCAACCCAAACAGGCGTCTAAATTTTATGTTGCCAAACATATTGCTGACACAATAGTACTGGTAGAACATCTTTAACACGTCCTAATAGAACAAGTTTTGGCTTTGTGCACACACCTTAAGAAACAAAGATACATACACGAAATGAAGGTATATTCTTTAAAAATGTGAACTGTAAGCATGTACAGAGTCTTCAATAAGTAACGATACGTGCATTAGCCCTACTCAAACTCCCACACTCGCCTATGCATTAAATCGACACTCTG
>JAQFYB010002647.1:0-23218 GCA_034694085.1 Pogonognathellus longicornis
ATCGTATCGACAACGTATCGTATCGACAACGTATCGTATCGATAAACGCTTTCCGATGCATCGATTTACAGCACTACCCTCCTATAGTGTCAATTACCTTCATATTGTATATTTCCTTGCCCTTACTTTTGCAGCCAAAGGAATTCCAAAGCCAATTACCCAATTCCATAAATCGGTTCTTGGAGTTTGGAGGTGGATGAAATGAAAAAGTGCCTATAAAACACATGTGTTTTCAGCCACTTTATGCTCATCACCCCAGATTTCGAAAACGAAGGCAGATAATCCACATTGACCAGCGACAATGTTTTAGGAAATCTTTTTTTCTTTCGAATGAACTAAATTACACCTTTAGGTTTTATAGTTTTGAAGTACTAATCGATTTACGAAGACAATTTTTTTATGTGCATATAGAAATACATAATCCGTCGACGAGAGATTGAGATGACGAGCCGACAAAACGGTCAGAACGGAACATAAGGCGGATATATAGAACTTTTGATCTATATCGGCTTGTTGGCTCTTCATCGGTATATCAGCTATTTGGTGTCATTTCACATTAGGTAAAAAGTTATAAAACCTAGAGGTGTAATTTAGTTCATTCGAAAGAAAAAAAGATTTCCTAAATCATTGTCGCTTGTCAATGTCCATTATCTCCTTTCGTGAACATAAAGTGGTCGAGAACACATGTGTTATAGGCAACTTCTCATTTCTTTCGCCTCCAAATCGATTTTCTGGAACACCTACAATAAATTAATATTTTAGGTAAACCATGAATTAAATGTCTGTCTATCAACTGGCTTGGAATACTTAAAAAATTAAATCTGTTATTTGCCAGCTTGTCATTTTAAACTGTTATATGGAACATCCTGAGTCGAAAGTAACTACAATATTTTGCTGCGTAAAACCAAAACCATCGTGTCATGTACCACACAAATGCCTTACTGACATGACACAACAAGTCGCTACCTAAAAGTTAATTGCCGGATAGATTATGGATGAAAGTTCGTTCACAAAACTTGGTATTGGAAAACTCGAAGGTAATATGAAGCATTAGATAATTTATTAAAGGAAATAATTGTGTTTAAAGGTAAACACCAAGGGGACTATCATATCCACGCAGAAACTGTGTGTAGTAGTGTTAAATTATTTGAGGTTTAATTGAAAGTTAGTTTGAGATTGTTTTAGCATTTTACAACGAACATTGCTTCTTAGTTAATTAAACAACGTGTAAACTGAGACAAAGCCACACACAACAGCAGACTTTGCACGAGGGTAAGTTTTATTAACCATATCGTCATCATGCAAACTCTCCCGTAGAACTGGACTCGGAGAAACAAGGAAAGAGCATTGTGGAACAAACAACTTGTAGTATCTTGATTCTATATATATAACAAACACCTTCTAAATGTAAACCCCTAAAAAGCATAGGATGTTGTTATTACTCTTACTTACTCCTACTACTTCTACCCCCACTACTCGAATGCTTAGGAAAAGCAGAAATCCTCAATGTACAATGCACATGTAACAAGAATGGAAGATACATTTAGAGTAATAAGACCGAAAATAAGTGCAAGCCAGAAGCTCTAGTAAAGAACAAAACGCGTGTAGCTGGCTAAACCTCAGTCGCAATGTTCTTCTGACTAGCCACTCTTTCTCTCGACTTGCATTATGACTTGGAGGAGCTTAACTGTAATGCACAGTGGCAGAGTACTCGTAATAGTGAAAGCAAACTTACGTAACCGTATCTCACTGTGTACTTATACATACATATTTTGTTATTTCGTATATAGACACAGCTATATGTATAACATCCTACATACACATCCTACTATACAAGTAGAAAATGCATGGAAAGGTAAGGAATGACATGCGAAGTAGACACAATCGAACAATGCTGTTAGCGGAAGGAAGTTTTGACTATATCCTACTTCTCCTACCGCGGCCACTTCGTTAGAAATGTCCTGTTATGCCAGAAGCATCAAAGCAGAGTTCTCAGATCTGCAAGAAAAACGTAAAGCTGCTACAGCCATAGATAAATACAACATACACTTCCACGGCTAAACATTTTCGGACAGACTTTGCTCCTTTGATCTCGTTTAATAGTTTAGCTGGTTTGCTTTACTATTTCAATCCATAAAGTCTATTTCATCTCATCTCGGCTCTTCTTCATCCCTTTCTCATGTTCTTCTTCAACGCTACAAACTTTCAGCTCGCCTCAAATCAACTACTTCAGTCGCGCTCCAGTCAAACAAGTGTTCAGGACTACTACATTACACAAATGCAGTGTCAACTTGATAATATACCTACTCTATTTATCAATAAAGTTAGGTACGTAATGTAGATGTGAGAAACGACAGTATATTTCAACAGCACTGTGCGTACAGACTGGAACAAAGACCAGTAAACCTAAACAAACTTTAATGCAATTACTGAAAACCAAATGAACTTAGCTAGGTATAGAAAGACACACCAATTTAACTTCATTTAGCAATTCATGTAAATTGAAATATCAAATTAACATTAGAAGTTACACTTGTTAAGAAACTGCGAGAAACACCAACCATGAAAAGTCTTTGTATGTAATGTGCTACTCGTATTCACAAATTACAGCAGAGTTACTCTTTAAGTATTATACCCGTATCCCGTGTATATATGTAAATAGGTATAATATACCTACCTACTTGTTTTTAAGCTTGCAATTCGAGCTCCTGTTTCTGCTTAGTCGCTTCATGTAATGTTGTCCATTACCATTCAACATTACTACGCTTCTTTAGCTCATGTTTATTAAGTAGGGTGCATTGCGTAGGTACCTAGATGAATTGTGTTGAAAATTGCATGCATATATTATAAACATGAGGGTTGTTCGTAGGAGCTTATAAAAAGTAATTGCTGTATAAATAGCATATAGGTAGGTACTACAACTACCTAAGTAAATTCCAAATAGTAACCTATGCTGTAATCGGAGCGTTGTATGCAATTTTACATCAAGTCATCGTCATAGTCATACTACTGTACAAACAGATACGAGACGACACTTGACATCAGAAAACGCCATAATAAATTTCCATTTGTCAAGCTTGGTGTACTTTAAGTAGAATCTCTTATCAGTACTTTGGATTCTTTGTGGGATAAACTGAAACATTGGAATATTGGAAACGTAACTTAGGAATATATTTATATATTATATCCTCCTGTAGTATAACCTACGTATAAAAGTAAAGTTGCACAATTCAGGTCAAAAGTTTATTTACCTTAGGTAGTAGCCCATAGTGTCTCTTATACGAAGACTTGGATACAAATCTGTTACGTATACTGTTACTACATTACTTTATACAGATAGGTATATATCGCTAGAAGATACAGTGACACAAGACACGACCTTTAATACGAGCCACTACTAATACAAGTGACACGACAGACATATCGACTTTCTATTAGCCAGTTGGATGGAAATTATGGAGAGGTTACAGCACTACATCTATTTCTGCCCTCGTCACAAAGTAAAGATGCTGCAGTGTATAATCTTTATTTTGAGGTACTCGTTCACTCAGTCAAGCTAAGCTTGAAACTATTTATAATAAATATCATCTTAGAAGCCCTAGGCTTCTTTGGGACTGAACAAACGTTTATTCAATTTTCCTAGACTGCTTTTCGCCAAGCTGATAGCTATGTGTCAAGTAGACAGTTACAACTATATGGATGTATTGTTGCTACTCAAACACATATAGAACCGACATACATACACTTAAGACTCAAGACATTCTTTGATAGTTTTACACAAGGAATATTTTAAACTTATATCACTTGTATAGCCAATACAGAATTCGTGAATTCTAGAACAGCATTAAACTTGAAGTACACCTAGCTATACCGGTAGTTACTGCAGCTTGGCAAGCTATTGCCATTCCGTCTGTACGTGTTACATGATTACATTTACGTTGTTACATCACATCACTACAGATATATAAGGAAAATCTTTACAGAGTAACTGTATACGTATAAGAGTAACCGGGTAAATACTCAGCATCTCTTACGCTATCTCTCTATAACAGGACAGGAGAATCAAAAGCTACCTATTAAGATACGAAAGGCAGAGCAAAGGCAACTCGAGTCTAACGACCACTCTTCTTCTTCTTCGCTTTTGCTACAGCTCCCACTTTGGAGAAAATTGTGTGTAGTCCAAAGGACATAATACTCCAAAATTGGGCACGCAGTTACTCTAGATGTTAACATGCGGTGAGAATCCAAACATTTTTATTAAAACGAAATTGCGATTCAATGGCAAATGTAGGCATTTTCATATGCAAAATTTATTGAACTCTCTCTCCCCCCCCCCCCAACTCTCCCACAAAACCTTTGAAATCCGCAATCATTCCCATGCAGTCTTTCACGAATCGTATTCCAAAAAAGACAATTTTGTTTCAAAGGTGTTGCTCTATCTTCATAACATTCCTAGTGCAATGGACTTGGCTGGTGAAATAAAGTAGGTAACATGTTTGGCTGCTTCACAATTTACCAGCACTATAGAAGAACTAACTCACAGAGTACCCCAACATAACTGACAACCATACAATTGTTACTTATACTGAAACAGGAACTATATGCTACGGAACAAGTGACGACAAACAAGTCGCTATTTCATTCACAACGTTAGCAATCTTTCAACTCATCCGATGGAAAATCCTGTTCGTCTGTCATTATGCGGGATAAAGCGGGAACATCCATTTGTCCTTAATGTATGTAGTGACGGGTGCTTACAACGAGATATAGGAGTAAAGTAAAACATGTAAAAAGCCCACTAACATGCTTCTCTTACTTATTCGGACTACAATAATATACTGTGACAAAACAAATGGGGATGGTAGATAGGTTTTGTACCTTTACCAATTCATTATTACCGTTTTACAATAGAACACAGTACAAAATGTTGTTCTGTGTCAGTACTCTCATAGTTCGTTTTCATTGCTCATTGAACATTGAGCATTCACCACGAAACCTTACTATTCAAATCCTCTATCGCTAAAATATCTAATTTACAACTCATAAGTCATAACTGTTGAAATGAGTAAATAGACAGCTAAGGTAAGGTAGTAATTGCGGGAATGACAGACAGATGAGCAGAACAGAATAACTCATCAGTATACATTTTACTATCTTGCCACACAGTTCAGTCAGTTTGTTCATACGATTCTCATAAAGAGTAGGAAAAGAGTTGTGTAAATAAAAGTTGTGCCAGGTGTACCTATGTCCAAGCCAGCATGTAAGTCGCTTTAGCCATTTATTTGCTTCACAGCACAATAAAAAAGTAGCTAACATCTCACTGACTGTGATTGAGTTGTTTCTTGCTGCTCGAGTCATTACTCATTACTCATACGGCTGTCTTTTTCTGTCTGACTGTCTCAGACAGTAATAACTCCCAACATCGTTTCATCAATAGTCACTCTCCGACCAAACTGCCTATCCACTGATACAGATTATCCAATTCCTTCCAAGCAATCAGAATATATTACCCATATAAGGATTCTAACTAACAACTAGAAAGTAAGCAGATCGAGCTTCCACTACTGTAGAATGATTAAACTAATGCTGAATACATGCACATAATACATAGGTATAAAGTGTATACTACATACAGCAACCAAGTCATTGAGTTCTGAAGTATATGCCTGGGAGATATGCTACAGTTAGAAACTGCATCTTGCCAGAAAACGTGAGCAAGTGTAGTTGTAGAATTAACGTAAAAGTGGTAGCAGATATGGGTTTTTTGTCGTAGTACAAGATACTTAATTTAAGATAGAGTCTAGACAAGTTATCAGTGATACTGTTACTGCAACATGTACTATCGTTACAAATAGCACATTTCTAAGTAGCATTATAAGTGTATAATATAAAGCATATTTAGGGAATTGCAAGTCAAGAGAAAGTGGTTGTACTACAGTTGCGAATGGAGTAGCTCATAATAGCGTATTAGGAAAGGCAAAAGCAAAAAGGCAATTCACATCACGATAACTTGCAAATTCATGGGATATTCATATGAAATGGTTAGCGTTTGGTTTCCCATACTAGTTGTAAAAGTACATAATACGGCAGAAGGGAACACTGTGTGTTTAGCAGTACAGGCCTCTAAGCAAAGCACGCTTACACAAAAGTTGAATTTGTACTGCTACCAACTATTATTCCTACACCACACTATCTTACAAGTTACATATAAATATAGCGAATATAGTTTAGCTTAAGGTTAGACTAAGCATTAAGCAGGACGAGGTTACTCCCTGCCTGGTATTTTGAACCGGGAATACTGAAGACTATATTTATATATTAGATGTGGCATATGTGTAGCATAACATTATCTGGTGTGGTGTGGTGTGGCCTTAGTAAGTCTGGCGTGACATCAGGAAACGTAGATTTCTGCTAAGTACGTAACTATACTACGTAACTGTCTGTGTGCATATATGTACTCCACTCCAGACTACAGAGTACACGTACAACAAAGTTTGAAGCAACCAGGCAGGGAGACCAGCAGCGTTTTGTAGTAACTGTGTGTTGTGCCTGTGCTATGCTGTGTGTTTATGTGTGGTGGTGGTAGTAGGAGTAGGAAAGCAATGTTGGAAATGCTGGAAAGTGTGTAGTGACTGGCTGGTAGAATGAAAGGGGACGTGGAATGGAAAGAGCTGTTGGTGAGTGGAGCTAAAAGCACCTTGTATGTGAGAAAGAACTAAGCAGATCTCAGTTGGACTCTCACCAGGCAAGAACAGTTCTCTCTTCCGTATTTCACAATAAACTATAAAGTCACAGTCTGCCAAATACTCTGCTCTTATTCCTATGTGTAGTCTTTCTGTATAACCAGACGTTTCATCTTCTGTCTAATCCTCCTTTTGATTTCACTACAGAGGAGGAGTTCTCACTTTTACTTATCTTTCCGTGTTCGTGACACGGCTATCTTTTACTTTGTTCTTATTCCTCACATTACACTTACCTACTTATAAAGAACACCATCAAAGGGTACCTAATGCTGCTATACATCCCTTAAATACATATTAGACTATCGCTGCGGATTCTTTGACTTTAATAAGTTGGATTCAGTTTAGGTCAATTCATTTCATGTGAAGTGAATTTGAGTAAGGAGCTTTGTGTGAAAGCAAACAAAGCCAGGGAAAGTGTTTACTATTTCTAAATGACAGACTGAACCGGGTATTGAATTGCTGTCGAGAAATAAAGTGTTGGTTTTGTTTCTTCTTGTACTCTTATTTGTTTCATATAACCTGAGCAAGAGTTTTACTTATAAATTGCTTTGTGTAGTGTGTACTGATAGCAAGCCACAGTAAGAGGATCAGTGACCATAAAATATTTGATAGTACACATTCTTCGTGAAACAAAATCAAAACGACAAAGAGTGTAAGTAACATTAACCTGGTAGAGCAAGAGAATAAAGGAATCATGTTGGCGATAACACGTCAAATGTCTTGTGTTGTGTCTATGTTGTGTATTTCAAGTGTCAGGTATTAGTGGAAAGTTATTTGGTCGTGCTGCCGTCGGAGATTTCACGAGCGAGACGCTTTCTGTCACTACAGTACACTGCACTGTATGTGTAACTCTTAACTCCTTAGACTCTGTGTACTGTACTGCCTTTATGGGTGTACCCAGTTTCACAGCAACGTAATAATAGTAATGTTATGTGATTACAAGAAGGTTACAGTATAAAGTATTGTAAACAGTTCAGGCTTTCCAGGCATGTTTACTATATGTTTAGAGTATTGGTAGATACACCTATCAATCTTGATTTATTTCTAGAATGAAACTACCACAACAAGGCTTTTATCGGATTGGATTTGCTGTCGGGACAATCTCAAAATGCCATTGTGTTTGAGAAAGCATAGTTTGAAAAATATTATGTGCAACTTATCGCTACCATATTCTCTATAGCCATTATACAGATAGGAGCACCTTGTACGTGTATGGCATAAATAAAAAAGTGAAAGCAGGATTACTCACAATCAGAGTAAGTTGTGTGTTTACGGAAATCTTGTGTAGAAATTAAGCTACCTTTTGTTTTGTAGCAAAAATAGTGAAAGCAAGGAATTATAGAAGATCAGTTGATTGCCGTGTGAGAAGCTTGGTCGTGATTGAAGTTTTGGGATTACCGTATTTATGAAAGCTATAACAAGATTAGCTATACACACAGTCATCTAAAATTGATAGAGCTGGCTGAGGATTTGCCCATGTCTCTTCTATCAGCATCCTTGAAAAATAAATGACTTGGATTGTGTGTAAAATTGTTATTCGACGAAAATCAAGAGAGAAAGTGAAGTATGTGTTGTAAGGCTATGAAAAGTAAGCAAATATTTAAAGTGTGTGTTATAACTTAACAACATCTATTTGCACATTGTTGAAGCAAAAGTGTTGAGATTATACTTGATGCATTCAAACTCCCAAAACCCTGTGTAGTTCATTGCTATTGCTCCGCTTACCTTCTAATACACCTAACTAAGGGCTTCTTCACTCAGTCACACAGTCTGAGTCAAAGAACAGATCTCGGCTTGTTGATTGCTGATACGTTGAGTTGAGTCTGAATGCTCTGACTACCTAAACGTGCTTAATATTGTCCATAGAATTCGTCGTGTCATGAATACGTACATACACTACTTATAATATATTAGTGGGATCTATACTCATAGCGTGAGGTTAGTGTACAGTATAGGTCACAAGTACTACGGTGAAATTAATTGGAGCGACTACTGTGCAGAATTAGAAGAGGTACGCAGTGAATATGAAACAAGACGAAGTGTTATCACCAAATATCCATGCTATTAAGCTAACTTCGTCTATTTGATTAGTTTCATCCACTTTCTCTGTGTGCACTGAATTGGATAAAAGAAGACATTCAACATTGACGTGAAGTTACTCGATGGGATAACGAATTCAAGTGACACGAACTGAGCACACAAAAGACTCGTCTTAGATGAGAAATCAAATCATCAAATCTCTATTAAATTAGTCGTATCTTTCTCTCTCAACCAAAATCTTACAAACTTGGATCGATAAGGTAACTTTAAGGTGCGTTCCTATAACTCTTTCATAGATCAACCATAGACCCTTATACTATCATCGATACACCCTTATACCATACTACTATGCCAATGTTTTATATATCAGTGTGTATAGTGTAGTAAGTGTTTTTATATCGTTGAGCATTTTTTGCCACTTACTACTGGATACATACATAATATCATTTTCGTTTTGAAAAGAAACAAAACTGTGTGAATTATTATATTACATTATTGCACTAAAGGGATTAAGCTATCAGCAAGTTGGATTAGATTTGAAAGAACTACCATTTGTATGTACATTACTAGAAGTTAGTCATCAATCTTTGCAAACAAAATTGAAAGTTGAATTAAATTAAGCCAATGTAATAAATAGGTAGTTTGTAAGAGTAATGGTCTTAGTAGTCTTCTGTTCTGACTAAAATGTTTGGGAGATAAATAATCCTTATATACTTTCCTCACTTTTACAAATGTGGCATACAATAAAAACAGATTGAAAGTTTTTTCTCTCTTGATGGCTGAACAGTACATCCTAGTAGATTGCATGGTTTTATTGTTTACTTTACTACAGGTAAGAAATGAAGTTGGCCACTATCATTTTCTTTTATAGGTCTCGATGCATTTAGGTGTGTGTTTATATTATTATGTATGTACTTAACTGCTTATATTCATCTTTTCAACACATACACTAAACACATACACTATATATTTGTTCAGAAAGGGAGAAATGTTTTTTGTCCATAAAAAGTAACGATAAACACCAAACAATTCATAGTATTCTGCTTCAACAGACATTTGTGTTGCAAATATTTCCATGTATACTTCCATTTCAAGTTTAAGTCGATGACAACCATCCATTATTACACTAGATGCTTCTCTTTGCATTTTGGCAACAAATTAATACTCTGTTGTATGACAAATATTGAGAACCTACCTACTATTTGCATTTGGAATATTTCATAGCATTGAGTAGGATGTAGCGTGTCAAGAAAATGTGGAAAGAACATGTTTCTTGTCAGCACATAATTTGGTTTTGTGTTTGTACTGAAAATTTTGGAATTGCCTACATACATGTCGTGTTACAATTTACAACAGTCCTTCCTACGTTTCGCTTTGCTGCACCCCTTGGATTTCGCAAATCCAATAAGCATTGGTGCATAAGTGATATAATATTGGACGAACTATGAAACTTTAACAAGAGCGATAATACAAAGCGCAGCATTGGAATCTCAAGTGATCCTTCTGAACATATGCCGGTGGGATGGAGAGTAAAACCAAAACAAATCGTGCGATATTGTAAGATTTGATTTGAAATTGAATTGAGTTCTGTGTGAAGCTGTGGTAGGACTACGAGCATAAAATGGACACACCACACTACAGTCCTGCATTCATAACATTGAGGATATGGCTGTGAGATGATGTAAGCTTTAGAATTTGAAAGGATTTGTTATTCAATACCACTCGTGGCGTTATTCTGTTCGACTCTATTTTATTAGCAGCCATTTCTTCGTCTTCAGCTGCGGCAGGGAAGCCTTTAGTGCACTGTGGGAGTATTTTGCGTGTATGCCTTGGTATGCAAAGAATTCCTTAAATTTTCTCCTTTTCATCTGTCTTGAATTTCGTGGTCCCCTTTCAACCCGACTTTCTTATTCTCCTTCTCTCTCTCTCTCATCCGCACTAGGTATTTAAATTAAATGGATATTGTTCTTAGGGATTGCCTTCGCAAAGTGCATTCAACGAACATGTAATGCCTTTTGTTGTAGTAACTCATTTACGACTCTCATCTTGTCTAAACTGTAGAAGGTACCTATTTGTATTTCGTCTTATTCACGACTCGCTGTTTTCTCGGGAGTAAACCAATTTGAAATATACTACCTACTATGTATAAATAACACTGATTGTTGGAACACTATAATCTTCCAAGATCGGAAATTTTCACTTGACTGCCTACTAGGCTTTCCAGCTTAGAATGGCCTGGCGATTCTGCATTAAATTTGCATTTGCACATAGAGGAAACACGAGGGTATTTATCCAGAAGAGATATCGCTCTTTCAGTTGAGATTTAATTTCTGAATACTTACTTTCCTCACTGAAAGCAGCGAAAGATAATTTTACCTAACACGCCATTTGTTTCCTGTATAGGATAATGATAACGAAGACTAGAAGAGTACTGGTATTAGCATGCTGGCATTTCTACATTTATAATATATAAAGAATGCTAGCTCAATTAAGTACATATCTTCAGGAATTCGCAGACAAATCTTACAAATACATGAAAGGTGCATTTTATACAAAGACGCAGCTAAACTACTTATACAGGTATAATGTTCAAGAAAAGAAATTTGCCAGTTAATCTTTCCAGATGTCCAACTGGTCGCTTTTAACTATATAGAAAATGTGCTACACAACCAAAGCACAAATTACTTTTAAGTAATTCGTGGTATCAATTATTAGTAAGGAGGACTCTTTCAGATCTTCCAACTATAACAAACAGATTAAGATTTCAACTATATGCCATAGAGTTGTTGTAGTATTTTGTGCATGGGAAGAAGTTGTATAAAAACCCGGCTGCTTTTTAGGTATATAGTTGCAGCAAACATTTTTTAAATGAAATAGAAAATGATCGATACTTGCGGTTATGCTATCAACAATATTTGTTGCACTTAAATTTTATAGTAGCAATGAAATCCAACGTTTATTAGGCAGTCAACAATTCTGGGAGTAACCACTTTTTATTGTATTTGCATGATATCGCTTTTTAATGCACTTGTCTCCTTTTTTGTTTCAGACTGTTTGTTTTAGTTTGTTTGTAGGGCATTGTGCAACTCTTTTTATTCTTTTTTCGGTCCAACCGGTTGCAATGATATTGCAAACTTTATTTTTTTGTCTGTCCAGTCAATCGTTTGAATTGCTCTATTACGGTCTCTTGATATTATTTATTGCATTCGAAATTGTCAGATTGCCAATGCCCACATTTTACGTTGTAGGTAATAACTCGTTAGATTTTGGTAATCGAATGATCGCCATTTTTAACAGGGTAATTTGTGTAATTGACAATTTTTTGCCTCAAACTAATGTGTATGTAATTACTCTGCTGTTACTGTCAAAACTGTCTATATAGCAATATCCAATTCACTATTTCAACATACGCTTACATTTTATCGTTGCTAAAAGTAAACACACATTAAAATATCATATCTTTATTATATAGCATACTACAATACAAATTGTATTGTGAATTGAACTGTGAAGAGCTGCTTTTTCTAGTGAAGATAATAGTATACGTAAAGATCAAGGCTGTACCCAGCGTCAGGGCACTAGGGCACGTGTTCCCCCATGAAATCTCAATAACATATGTTATTTTACCAAACAAAAGTGCAAAACATAGCGAAATTTTTCCTTTTGAGTTGATTTTGGCATACATTCGTTCACTTTTTTCTTGCTACCCCCAGAATCTTCGTTTGTAATATAATTTTGATGTTTTTACTCCCCCGAAACCAAGTCCTGTGTACAGCCCTGGTACAGATAGGTATAATGTAGGTATCGATCTGAATTACTTATTTAAATTGAAATGTGTATCATACAAGGTTTGAATGAGTCACTTTGTTTTGTGCTATTAAAGCCAAAACCACGGATGTTATAGTACACGACTGAGAATGAGAGTTATATTATAGGTAGAGGTACCCATCAAGTTTGAAATTGCTTGGCCAAGTATTTTATCTGTTTTCCGAGTCAATAAATACATTTTTCGATTGGTTATTTTTTATCTTGAAATGAAAAGAGAGTGAAAGGCTATAGCACAAAGGTATGTCTTGGTTTTACTGCGAGGCAGTAAAGCATGAATGATTTTATTGTATTGAAAGAACAATATCAGCATGAACCATGGACTCCCAGAATAAAGTTTCCTGGTATAGGGAATATGCACTTGGACAACTGTAAGTAAAAGGATGCTGTGAGTCTCTCCTTACATTCATTCAGCATCCTAATCCTATAAATTGTACGCAGTCCCGTTAAGTTATGACCGCACCAACATCAAAAGAAAATTGGAACTAAATAAAAAGGATTGGTGGATATGATACGCAGGTAATTTGATCGACCGTGGTGGTAAAAGCGTAGAGTTGTAGACGACTGTTTGTAATACTGCACCGAATTGAACCGATGCACGTTATGATAGAGCACAGTCTAAAACTAATCAATATTTCCATTCCTAAATATTATGCAGTCTTTCTTTACTTCGACAAAGACCTTTGCTTGTGAACCGCATTGTAATAAAACTATACTAGTAATTCTACCAGACAAGTATACAGCTCTGTGTGTGGTGCTATATTTCTCTCTTACTATGTGTACAACAATAAGTACTATGCACATACACATACACAGTGAATAAACCATTTTGCCAAAAGTATGAGTAATACTACTATGTAGTACATTATAGAAGTATTTATATAGCAGATCAGCTTACAAGGCAAGGCAATGTTTAAATTGTAAACCACGCATATACAACATGATTTCGTACTAGCTTTTATTGTCAAGGATAAAAGAAACTCAAACTTGGAATACTGAAATGCACGGACGGACCAACCGTGACATTGACATCGTACATGGCTAACAACGTCAATGAAGCTTTTATTGATGTAAATAAATATAATTTACGATACCTACTGCGGATACGTGCAAGAGAGTCGTTAGAAATCTGATCCTATTTACCACATTCACAGTTACTAGAATATTGTTACGTCTAATGCCTGGTCCATTTGTATACATACATAGCTAAGCTACATACCTATAGGTACGCAAATGCTTCGTCCTATGACGTAAATGAGGTGCTTGACTCTACAGCAATATGTGTTTTGTAGGTCAGTTTCATGTTTTAGTAATAGTATAGTAGTCCAATTTATTGGCTTAGTTTAATTAACACAAAAGAAATAGTAGTGTTGTGTACTCCTCGTCTCACAGCAATGTGAATTGCTAGTAATAGCTTTATTTTATTACCCTGCTCGCTATAAACATTTCTAATTTCCTTACGTATACTTTATTTACCTATGATATACCCATGTGATTCCAATACTACGTCTTTGTATGCAAGTCGCTTCGATTTCTTCGGAGAGTGTTTTGCAATCAATATTGTAGGAAAATACCCATATGCACTTGACGCTAAGGAAGATATATTATTGCACTGCACAATGTAGATGTATTAATATATGTAAGCAGCTTTGTATTATGTAGTACAAGTCTGTGCCAAAATATCACGATTTTTTACTAGTAGTAATATGTATCAAGGTAAGGTATGTATTAGGTATATGTATAAAATATTGTTTGAATGAATTTGTTATTTGATTTTTTTAATATATTTCAATCATGCCATGTACAAAATTGTGTGTACCATGCTACGGGTCTGGATGTCTGGATCTGCGAGTCTGCAATCACATTGTGTTTTATATTTCATTGTAAATGAAATTCTTTTTGCTTTGTGAAGTGGAAGTATAATTTTATGTATTTCGATATATTACCATACAATGATAGTTGCCATTATGACTCAAAATACCATGAAGATTGTCTTGCTAAATCGAGTGCATCAATAATAAAAGCACGACTTAATAAATGTGATACAGGATACATATCAAATTGCTTCAGTGTACCTTTTTGAGGCATTTAGAGTTTTGGATGTTGCAAATAGGTCATTAGCATTAAGTTCTGGAATATTATTTCTAAAAATAAATGGGAAAAATGGTATTCGATATGTATTTCATTGTTCCTTACAATTGAGAATCTTGTGTATAGTTGGTTAGCACTAAGTAATACTACTATTGATGTTGCATGTGTGAGTAAGACAAAATAAATATTACAGAGTTAACCGTGTGAGTATAACACGTATAAATGTATTAATCTCTATATAGACTGCATCGCTGCTGCTGGTTTCGCATGAAACTCGGTTGTGAAGTTCTTACAAAAGAAACGAGAGAAGGCATATTGATAGTTTGGGTAGGTACATTGTGTATATATATAGCAACTAGATAGTTCCATGCACACATTGTATATTACATGGTTGAATACACTTCAGTGCAATGCAAACATCGATCGAATTTCGTACATAGCATTTACTCTCATTTTTAGCCGCTTGACCTTAAAATGTCTGCGGTAGGCAAAGTAAAAAGATTCATATTGACATGAAATGGATTTAGAAAATCGGTTTTACACGACAGAAGTTTGTTTAGAGCAGCATGTTTTATAGTTATGTGCAGGAAGTGTGTGCCAAATGTTCTTATGGTGTTCCTTCATCACAGGTAAATAAATAATCATTTAACCTGGTTCGTCAACACGGCAAAAGAGCTTTAAATTGAAGAACCTTACTAAAAGCTCATAATATTTATACTATCAGTAGTACTTTATTACATCAGCATCCTTGACATGATGTGTATGGAAGCAGTCAATAATGTTCGTATAAAATATGGATAGGTAGGTTACAGCAAATATTGAAATACAAGTAGTACATGATGTGAAATTTGGAAATTTGGACTTGAACATTCTTGACTTTTATAATGTATCCGATAATAGACAAAATATGTATGTAATAGAAAAAAAATACTTTACGAAATGAGAATAATATTATATTAAGCACACACTGCCAATGTAATGTATACGGACATGCATGGTGGGTTGAATTAGATTGTGTGTGTGTAAAAATGAAAGTGTGCTTGATCAGTCAGTTGAGAGAAGCTGAGTCTGAGACTTGTATACCATTTTCTATTAAGTTACGGAAAGGGTGAAGATGTTAGGAAATTCTGGTGGAAGTGGAAAATTTTAGTAGGAAATGACATGCATGGAGGCAGGAGGCTTGTCATTCTTCATTGCCCCGAATGTGAAAGCAAAAGCAATTTGCTTGACTAAGGTGGAGACGCGTATATTCTGCTGAGAATGTTGACTTTACGATTTCTAAGGAGGCAGTCAGACGGAAAGTCTAGTCAAGCTGACTTTTACACTAACGTACACTTACAAATCATATGAGCTCGTCTCTCTCTCAAAATTATCATTGCTAAATAACTTTGTCTTAGGTACCTAAAGACATTGCGTGTGCGAAATAGTGTGAACAAAGATATATTATGCTGATAAAGAATACCTATTGTTCCAATATGTAAATATGATATTATATTACCTACACAAGTACTTGTAAGATTAAATAGCTATATATTTATATATATTTTATACTGATAGATTCATTAGGTATATCATATACTGTGCAAATATGTAGCGAAACCAAGAAAAGTACCACAAATCTGTGCTACTGGAGAACAGAATCTTTGAATTTGAACGAGAACAATGGATATTTAATTTGTGAGCAATGTTAAAAACGGCTTTGACGCAAGCACCTAAAGAGACGTAAATAGGGTTGGCACTTTATACCTTATATGCACATTTTGGTCCTATTTTTCCTACCCCAACCCTAAAAACTAAACTATTTAAATTTAAATATTTAAAATCCCAACCTTAAAGTATAAGGTGATATATAAACCCTAAATCCAACCCAAACAAGTTAAATTTAGACGATCAAATCCTTGGCTAATTGGCACTACTGCAAATGACAGCATTTAAATTGAATTTAATCAAAATATATACATAACTTAGCTCATATACATTAAGTCAAAAATACAAAACATCTTAGTAATCTTGTATGATATTATTTCGAAAGCAATTATACAACACCAAATACACTCAAACTAACTACTTTTACTTCAATTGAACCCCAATCCAGATCCAAACTTCCCCAAGGCATCGACCCCAAACCTTAGGGTCTGGGTTGACGTCTCTAGTAAAAATGTTTTGAGAATGATTTTCTGTGTTGCTTGCTGTAAATTATTGCGATTTTGAATTACTTTGCTTATTTCCCGTGGACTACTTGCTAATTCTCTTGAAATACGACGTCATTACAAGATAACACATTTAGTCAAGCGTCAAGCCTAGAGATTTAATTCTTAGCCATAATTTTTCTTGCAAAACCCTATTTCATATTATGATGAACATAACACTGCTATACTGCTATCTTACGCCTTTACTGATTATATACTTGACGCAGACTTTGCTTTCCCATCATAAATTAACTTGACCGAGTAATTTCCTTCCAATTCCCGTTTAATGAAATTGGAAATGCCGATGGCGGCACTAAATTCTTAGGAAGTTCGGAACCCTTTTAGTTGTACGGTATGTGTATATGCGGGCTCGACCTCCTACTGTCTTTAGTATTGAATGAAGAAGGTGTTTTGACATTTGGTATTAATTTACTTTCTCCAAAGACCTAATTGCTTCAAAGTTGCTACAAAAGTATACACAAGGTTTAACCCACGGCAAGCATTATCATACGGATCAGCAGCTACATTAAAATCTGGAAACTTAAGTTACTGCTAATTGACTGAACAATTCTTCTAGTTTGATACTTTTAGAGTCAAGTTTATCTTTTTCAGAAAGGAGAACTCGGGTTGGTTGGTCGAAACAAAAGTTTTCCCTGCGGAAAGACAGTATATAATGTACAAAACGTATATTCAGTGTTAGTATGGACAGCCTGCTGCATTGTATACCAATCACCAGTGAATTTAATGGTCATGTCTGAACATAAATAAGCCAAAAAGTTGAGTCTGGTGCCTTTCTGCTAATAAAAGTCGATACTGTAGTGTAGTGCTAGTACCTATATAGTTTAGCACATCGAATAGCTTAAAAGTGAAGGAAAACAATTGGACGTCATAGCCGAATAAAATAGGTTTGTACTCTTTGTACTATGTAGGTATCCACAATACTGGAAAAAGTCAGTATTTCTCAAGTCTACAGTCTAAGAATAAGAATCAGCGCTAATACCAAGTATATTAGAGTGTCGTATCATGCAGTATCCTTTCAGTGCAGTGTACTGGTAGAGTATTATTATATTACGGTAGTGGGTTTCCTTGTACAAAAATAAAAGTTTCGTTGGAGAAATCATTTTATTATCCACAGAGAGTAGGCTAATAGGACCTTTGGGACCAAGTAAGTTAAGCTAAATTGAGTGACAGATAAATGGAGTAGCAAGTGCAATCTTCGTACAGGAAAAGACGTAGCCACCGTAGCCTCCACATTACTGTAACTCTATCTTTATAAAGTAGGTACATTTCAAAGGAAGGTAAAATGGACCATTATTATTTATTGTATCGTGGTCTTAAGGCTGAGAGCTCTGCTATAACTTGTCTTGAAGTTTCCCTAGCGCCATTAAAACATGTCTGAATGAGAAATTGTATATTCCTTCCTCTAATGTCTAATGTTATACAAAGTCGACTTTGGCTGTCAGTTGATTTCAGCTGATTACACATTTTACAGAGAATCCTCAAAATATCCCCTACCCTCACTGCAAAAAACATCGATTACTGAATTTTCTCATGTTTATTAGAGATACTGTTATGCAGAAGCTGCAGCTAGGGTAAAGACCACGATATATCTGTGCTAATGTATGTACTATGTAACACATTTACAATATTTTTGACACGTATATATGGGAAGTATAGTAGGATCAAGGAGTACAGATATTCAATATGACCACTTAACCGCTATATCAAGTACTCTGCACTTAACCAACATAATGTAAAAAAATATCATATTAGTACCATATATGATGCAGAAACAATGTAAAAAATGTGGTATAACAACAGAGTTGAGAACATCAACTGTAAATGATTGAACAGACTATCCTCTGACAAAGCATTTATAATGGATTCTTCTTTTTCTAGAGGTTATTTTTAACAAATCAATAATTCAAATGAACCATATAAGCAGAAAATTAAGGGAATTTACTGAAATAATGTTATATTTTATAATTATTTAGGTAAATGCCCTTAATCATCATTTAATGTAATGTTGCATTAGTGCTTTTATTTTATGTTTATATCTATAGGTGTAACCTCTGAATGGAAGTTGATCTGTTGTAGATGCATAGTGTTTTACCAGTCATACCCCGTTATACATAGAAACGTGCGTGCAATAAAACGAAATTAATCTTTCCGTTTTGGGGTGCATATACAGAATAAAAGGGAAAATGCTTAGCCATTTTCGCTAAAGTAGATACAGAATCTGACGATGGAGTATTCGAGCACTACCATTCTCCTCAAGGAGTTTACTAGCAACATTGATTTGCTTCATATGTGAATGTGGATGCATTCGGTGTATCTAATCTAATCAAGTAATGTGTCTGTCCGGGTATAGGTGCTCGGTTTATATACGTCATGTATATAAAGTCGTTTTCCAGTTTTGCTTACGATGAAAGGAGGTGCAAAGTAGGAGTGTACAACTAAACTTAGATACTTACGAATAACGGTACTGTATATGGAAAGCTGAAACATCTATGCATCTCAGTATGCATCTGTGAAGTTCTACTGTTATTGTTGTTCTTGACTAAGCTTATCAACTGAAATAGATTTGTATAAATTGAAAGGTTCGTAAGAAATAGTTAGTATTGCACTGCGACATCCACTTTCAATGCTGAGTATCCTTGACTCAAGACTTTTGAGCATTTACATTTAGTGAATGGACTGAATGTGTTCGCTTGAAGATACTAATCTTAGAAATGTAACAATTGTGTATGAATAGAAAATGTATTCTTGATCTCATCTTGCTCTCCTGATTCCTGGAACTTCACTGAGGAAAGTCCCTCGACTCACAAAAGATATTTGTATTTGCATTTCTGAAAAAGGACTGACTTATTGATTGAGTAGAAGGAAATCTAAAAGAGATCCTGCAGTGTGCGTGGATTATCAGAGATGAAAATATTCCATTCTTTAGGAAAAACGTCGATGTACAGATAGTATACGCTAATACAATATATATTTACGGAAAGATTCAATATAAATAAAATGTAAATACAATAGATCTTTCTTTAGGTATGTATTATAGTAGGTACTTACTACACAGTAGTATGAAAGTACTAATATAATATTGTGTAAAAGTAACAATGGCAGATAGAAAAATGATGTTCTCCATTTCCAGTCGAATCATTCAGAGTGATGTCATTCATATCCTTGTCAGTATTACATATATGGGAATATCAGATATATGTGCAATGTATGTTTAGATCGATTTCGGCTTTTGTAAGTCTAGCATCATTTCATTAAACTTTCTGTGCGGACTAAAGAAACAAATGACAATAAGTAAAGGAATACAATACAACAATGTGTCTCAGTGTATATTGCATGTATACTTACCTACATTATTCTGTTGACATTCTTCTATGTAGTATCTGTATTTATATGAGTGTGATATGATATACTACTTACATATTACTGCTTTATTTACTTACAGAGTGGAGTTCGTAGTGTCTATAATAGGAGTACCTAATACCTAGCAAGTCTGTACCAGCAGCAGGGTACGTGTCCCCTACCGAAACCCCAAATCAAGCGATGATTTTAGCATAAAAGTACTCAAAATTGCAATTTTTAATCGCACTACTCGAATTTGTTGCATTTTATGCTATTTTTTGGGCTACACACTATAATATGGTCATTTACAATATAATTGTGATATTGGTGCCCCCAAACCCAAATCCTGGGTACGGCCTTGGTACCTATATAGACACTCTCTATGAAAATCTTGAGAATAATGATAAAGTGTGGTAGTTGTAGTTGAAGATTACAATAAAGATGAAAGAGATAGTTCTGTTGTACTTGAGTAATATACTTTTCAAGTTGGTGTGTATGGGAAAGAAAGAAATGTAAATAACTTATGGCTGCCTGCCTGAAGAAAAGAATAAAAGGAAAGAAGGGGATGATGTGAGAGAAGAGATGAGCAAACGGAAAAAACCAAATAAAGTTTGCGAAGAAGAAGGTAAAGGAGATAATGTGAGTGTGACGGAAGAAGGTGAAGTGAATCGACTGACAATGAATAAGTCGCTTGGTTACCGTTCAGATGAACAGTAGAGGTTTGTCTATGTATTAAATGGCAGGGAGGCATCATTTGGAATGTCACCACTATTTCCTCTGGCCTTTTGGGCTTTTAGTAATCCTTATACATACATATCTTTTTCCGTCCCTTCATAAACCTCACTGCATCATCTCTATACAAAGGCCAGTGTTGTTTTCAATTCGATTTTTTGATATATTTACTCTCTACCACGACACACTCGTAGTGTAGCCTGTACCCAGACCACATCTCTAAAAAATACGACTTTGTGAAAGTTCTTTTGAAGTTTTCTACTCTTGTTCGTACATACTTAATAACTGGGACGTGCTCTCCTTCTGCGCTGGAGTGTTTTTGTGTCTTCTTCTTCTTCCTCTTTCACTCTGAATACATCGTCTACCACCAGCTCTGGTTACTTCACTTTCTTTCATGGTTCATCTTGCGTTTTACTTTTTTGTCTCACAATCTTCATGTGGTGTTGCCTAGGCTGGCTTTGATTCGGTTCAACTTCTTGACGCATGTAATATGCAGGGAGAGTATTACACTTTCTGTTCTTCTTCTTGTTTACTTTTACTCGCGACTCACTAGCAACCAGCACCAGGAGAAAGACAACTTTTATACACAGTCATTTCAGATCCTCTTCCTACATACTCTCACTTATCATTCTTTCTGCTTCAACACACCTTTTACTTTCATTCTGTATCACATCAACACAGAATTGCTCGTACATGTTATATGTGCGTACGCATCAACGTAATCTATGATGCACAACTTACGTAAAATCCTTCCTACCTTACCTAGCTACTTACATTCTATAACAACTTCATTGTTTTAAAACTCCAACTACCAAAAAGCTGACAAAATTCGCTTGTACACCAATGTATTAGTTGCGATTGACTTCAAATTATGTAATAGTAATTTAAGTTTTAAATTACAAATAAATGTGATACCTTGATGTGTACAGAAAGTATGTTAGGATTGCATTTGCACAATTAATTGTGTAAAGGGCCATACAATTGGTATCACATTTTACTTGGAAAAAAGGGGAAATTGAAAGTACTTGAGTGCAGTACTTTGTTAATAGGTCTAATGTTTGTTTCCAGGAATGTATTCTACATTCCTGGATAGAAATTTACAATTAAGTAAATGTTATGTAAACATGTTATGTATAAAGCTACCCAAGTAATGGCGGAGAGTACCTATATATAATAGGGATCATTTGCTTGCTTGGGTCATTCAACTGTAAAGTATTTGTACTCCGAATTTCAAGGAAGACACACTGTGGAAATCTAACTAAAAGTAAATTACGTTGATGCGTGTGGGTACCAATAGTACCACATCAAATATACACTTTGTTAAGCTAATGTCTCTTGATGAGGATTAGCACAGCCAAATAAATCCTTTTCTTTGCTAAGGATTCCAAGCGGAAAACTTATTTGTAGGGAATGTGTGGAGTACTGTATAGCATGTACTTTGTATACAGTAAAAATTAAATGAATAGACTTGTTTTGTAAAGAACCATTGGAATGTGTATCCAAGGACAAATAAACCCAACTGTGATTGTGTGTATATACTATATAAATATACCATTGCATTGCAGTAGTCAGTCCCAATGAATGAATGTTCGTAAGGGTTGAACTTACTTTAGTGCTTGTTACAAACTTCCAGAGTGTCACAAGATATATAAATGTAAGTGAAGAGCTTTATTGGAAAACTTTAGTTTCAGTTCCACTGTTCAAATAGTCGGCCACAGCTTTGTGCTTATTTGCTTTCGTCCTTATAAAACTATACATATAGGTAGTACTAGTATCTTTAGAATTTGTTATGGGTACACATCTGTATAATTAGTGCAGAACTGGTAGTAACTGGTAAAGCAAACAAACGGATATTTTTACTCAAACTTTTTACTTTTCTCTGATAATATGAAATTGAATACTATGTACTTAGCCGAGCTGCGGAATGGCATTGCTATATTAAGCATCAGTGAGATTAGAAGAGATACATAGCCCATCACATCCAATAAACTTTTATATTTACAACATAATCTTCATGCTCCATAACAAAAACATCCAACAGCACAAGTACAAGGGAACGTAATAACAATGGCTAGTACATAGTATAGTTTTATTTGGCTGTTAATTAATGGCCTTTAAAACAATGTAATTTGCCTTTAACTTTTTTTCAGGCCTTCAAAAGAAATGAATAGCCTTCAATTAATAGCCTTTAAAGAAATCAGGGACAATATTAATTAGCCTTTAGAATTAATTGAAAAA
>JAQFYB010002648.1:0-23215 GCA_034694085.1 Pogonognathellus longicornis
ACAATTTGGTCAAGGGCGTAAAAAGGTTCCTACATGTACTCCACCACTTTACTATACCGTTTTACTAGGGTTTATTTTATCTGCCCCATGTAATTTAGATGTGTCATAACCGCATAAAATATCTGAGTCAGTGGCCTGTTGACTACCTTGTACTACTAATACATCGGTTACCTATACAAATCTGATATACCTGCCTACAAACAAACGGTACACACACAGACAGACTTTTTGGAGTCAATAATAATATCTTTCCGAAACTTAGAACAAAAACTGAGATAACCAGATAACCTTCACATAAATTGTCGAGTGTTCCGTTTACCTACTTTAGAAATTTTATTTTACGAGCAGTTTTCGATAGGGTGGATAATTAGAATTATTTGTATTACCGTATTATTATAAAAATTAGGTATCAACTGCTTTTATGTTTTAACTACTTAGAGTAGGTGCCAGGTAATTATGCGAAGCTTGCTGTAAAAACCAGAAGTTTAAAACCAAAAGTGATTTATTTTGTACTGCTGCCATTAATGAGTACTTAATACCTTATTGGTTCTATCGACTCTGACAATGAGTGAAATTATTGATAAGTATGAATACGTCTTTAACTTTTCATCATGGATTAATTATTTCCTTTGTACAATTCATTGATTTTCATCGCTTATGGTTATAACGATTGTGCTCTTAACACTTGTCTCATCATCATTTTTGTAATGATCAAAGTCCTGAAATTTTTTTGATCCTTTCTCTTGCATTTTCGTGCCTTTCTCTTGAAACATTTTCGAACCTTTCTCTTGGAGTACGTTAAACTGTCTCTGTAGTGTATCCAGATACTTCATCCGCTCATTTTCTGTTTCTTTCATAGTTATCAGCTAAACCAAAGAAATATGGAGTTATTATTAGCGAAATGAGCTTTTTAGTCATAAAAATTGGACTGCATTACCTTGGATTTAGTTTCAACAATATCCTCTTTTAACTTTGTCTTTTGCTTTTCAATTTCACCCAATCTGTTTGGGGCCTCTCGACGGAAGAATCTTCGGAGCCATTCTAAAGGATCATCTGGTTTCTCCGGATGTTCATTTAGTTCACAAATGGCTTCAATCAAAAGATTATTGATTCCTGATTCTTCAATAAATTTAGTGAATTCACCTCGGTCACATTCATCCTAAAGATTTTTCATTAAACGTAATGATTATCAATCTATGTATTTAAATATTTTTCATAGCCATAGTCATAAAGTTGAAATAAGGAAAAGACCGTTAAAGACACTTCAAATGATTCTATGCTGCTCGCACTCTCGATATTGGCAGCGTGTTCTGAATTTGTCTCCATCATTGATTTCTTATGCGTTTCCCTCTTATCACTTATGCATACACTTTTGTGATATTTTGTAGGAAATAATAAAAATTATAATTTATTGTTCTTGTAATGCAATGCCATTTCGTATAGCAAGTACTTTTATAATATGATTATAAAATGGCTTTTATTTAACATCTCATCTTCTACCAAAGACCCATAGCAACTTTCCAAAAGCGATTTTAACCCCATATTAAACAAAACACTGATTCAACTACCGGAATATAGAAAATTACTAGCATACCTAATAATATTATGACCATTGACTGCAATCAATGAATGCAAAGCTCGAGCACATGAGCTTGAAGATGTATTCCTTCACGTTTTTAAATGCCAAGGTAGTCCAAAGATATGAATCTATACAATACAGTTTATTAAATGGAATGTGTCTCTTCTGTATGAAACTTGACAGTACGGTAAATGACCTAAGACACACACTCACTTGGTTTAGACTAGATTGATTTAGAATGCATAATAAGTAGATATAATTTGTATAGTGTAATCGTATTTTGCATTTTCTGCCATTTGGATAGGCAAATCCAATGACAAACTAAAGTTAATGATATCGGTTCAATCAAACCATGCATGAAAAAATAAGATTAGAACAAGATATCAAAGAACTGAAAAATAGATCTATGCAAAGCAATACTAATACATAGCTCTATCTACTGGTATCATAGAAGTCTCACACATCGCATCTACTAATTCTATAATAACATTCTTATAAAAGGTCTAAAATATATTTTATTGTGTACACAATGCAATAAAAAATTTAAATTAAATATTTAAACTTTGCATTTGCATTCGTTTCGAAAGATTTGTTATGTTTATTGCTGTGTCCATGTGGCAAAGGCAAACCTTGAATAAAGGTCAGTGGTTCAAAAAAAATATAATACAGCACTACAGCATGCAGCAGCTACAAATGAACGTGTACTGTACTGTACGGTATGTACACAGTTCTTAAATGTAGAGACTTGAGACTACTGAGACACGGAGACGGAGACCAGTCTCACTAGAATTGAATTGAGACTACTGAGAGACTGTTGGCACATTGTAAATTGTAACTCCGCCTAATTCTTTCTTTTGAGCTTAGCACCCACCAAAAGTTCCAGGTGAACTTCATTGCACTTTTCATTCCAGCTGAGGACGGACAATTAATTCTGTCCTCAGCTGTTTTGTTTCTAACCTAACGTTTTTACCTATTTTTGAAGTCTTTTGCTACACCGTTTTGACTTCACTTTTTTTAAAAAATGGTGTGTGAAAGTGCATGAGCAGACTGGTTTTTTTGGCTTTGGTCGGGAGAGTTGACCTGTGCAACTTTCAATATTTATTCGTGGTATTTCGCCCGATACGAGATCTCCGATTTCTTGGGGAAGTATCACATCAGCAATAGCAGGGCCGGGCTGATAAAACCGTTGTTCACAGATTAAAATGCACATTTGTAATAAATCGGGGTTACTCTTTTGACTCAGTAATGTGTCAATCTTATGGGTGATTCCTTTTTACGGATGTGCAACATTATTATTATAATAAATATTATTAATTGTTTCTTATTTACAAAAATAAATGTAAATATTTGTTGATTGATGATTATGATTGTATGAGGGGGGGGGTCATTTCTTTCAAAATTGAAATTACAATTTTATTACTCTTGCCATTTTACACCTTATAGTATATTTTTTTCAGCTATAGCTAAACGCTGTATAAAGAGCTTCGGGTTTTGCACGGGGGATCTTTTTCTGCGGCTTTTTCTCCTGTTTAGGAACTGAAGGGGGAGGTGTCTTTCGCCTGGAATGTTCCGCAACTTTTTCAGGACTATGTCTTGTTTTTTTATTAGTCAGACTCTTTTTTATGTCTTCTTTTTTAGCAATGTTTTTTGCTGTATTAATTTTTTTAGAATGTTCTTTTGGTTGGACTTTTGCAACTCCCGTCTGTTTCTTTAATCGTTTAAGAACTTTCCGTTTGAGTTTTGCATGCCCATTTTCTTTGGGTGACTCTTGAGTAATAATCTTATTATCCGATTTATTTCGTTGTAATATTATAATTGGCTCAGATTCTACCACTGGAGGGGCCACTTGAAGCAGCGATTCTGCTAACTTTATGTGAACAGTTTTATGCTTGTCTTTCGAGTAGTATAATGGGATTATATCTTTCTGGTCACCATCCATTTTGATTCCTTCATAGAAAGGGTTCATAGGCTTCATTGGGTGAAGTGGATTATGATCTTTTGCGACAAAAGGTGATTCAATAATTTTCTTCTCAGGAAAATCCGCCTTAGGTTTATTGGAGGAAATCTTTTTATCTTTCGTCTTAGTAGACGCTTCTTTTAATTCGCGAAGAGTATTCAGTTTGTCATTTGAATTTTCTGGTCCGGATAGCTTACGATGATTCCGATGTTTGTGGTGTAGTTGACAAACGGAATGTCGACGGAAGCAGCGACGAATAGAGTTCCATTTAAAGTAGCCTGTGTTGTTCATGGCAATATTATCAGCAAAACTCAAGTATGCAACCTTCATTTTGTCCTTTCTGAGAGGCTTCAATGTGAAAACTGTAATTCAGACAGGGACAAGCTTTACATACTTACATTTATCATAAACATTTAACTATAATTTGTATTTATTTGCATAATTGAGTATTTAAAAGTTTAAAGTAATTTACATCTGCTGGGTAGTAAAGTATCCAAATACCAGTGTCGCATGGCTCCATACATCATTAATAGGAATACCATTAGGAGGAATAAGTATAACAACGCACAAGCCACCATGGGCAAAATGTATGTGCATATGTATATTGACCATGGCTCTGCAACAAAATTCTTCATTGTGATAAGAAATTAATTACGACACTTGAAGATTGGGTACTTTTAAGCATTACCTGTTAACCAAGTTGTCTTTGATCCAGCCTCCGATATGTCCATAAGGTCGCCGGGACCAATACCTTTTTGATATTTGAGAATGTCTACTTTTTCGCCACATTTTTTTGGTCCTTCATTGTGCAAACTTCGTATAATACTAAATAATGATTCTTGTGGTGGATTTACTGCCTTGGCCATAATGGGATTTGGAGTCGCAGTTGTAGTCATCTTGTATAAAAATGGTAGCATAAAATGATATTATAATATTTTCATGCTTTTCATGCATATACAGAAGTGTATGGAAAAATACAGTAAAATAAGAGGTATGTAATAGAATGCAGTTCTGTATGATACCTTTTATACGGAGATGCTATCAAAGCAGTTTCAGATCCTACAAACCTGCAATTCGTCTAATTTCTGATTTCCAGGTGCATTTACTAACTATAAGTAGTAACTAAACATAATTAATAGGCTCTGCTGCCTCTGCTTAGGCTTACTGTATGATTCTTCTCAATAATTAAACTGCACGAAAATTAAATACATGCAATTGTTTAATTAATAATAGGAAATACACATACTATACATTTTTTGATTTAAACACGATGATTCCTATCTTGCTAAAATCATTTGGAAAAAAATCACGACATGTATAATTAATGTTGATGAGATCACTCGCACTTCTGCACGCAAAGATTGATTATGAGAAGATTGAAAATTCTCTAAAATCTTGGTCTCACAATTTTTGACACATTTTTATTTACAAGTATAGTTATCAATTTATATGATAGAGGTATTTTTGTAATTCGTTGTTGTGAGGGTAATATTTTGTATAGAATAAATAGATTGCTCTGATTTTGTGAAAAATCTTTTGAGACAGAAATATAGATAGAGTAGAAAGTATGTGGAAATGTTTGGACTGCATAGGAAGGAAGTACAAGCGTTTTATAAACCCGCAAAGTCAATGTATGTGCTTACATTTAGCTAAATGTGTGTTAGTGTGCTAATAAAGTACATTTCTATATATTTTCAATTCATGTTTACCATCTGTATACCTTCATAAATAGAAAGAGGTTGTTTGTGATAACTAAGATAAAAGTAGGTTATGTCTAGGTATGTAATCTGTACGTGTACGTATATAGTAATTTGGTCAGATATTTCTTGCTTTGTATTTTGTTGGCGCTGTTCCTCGTGAAAGTGAACGTTATGAATAATTCATCCCAATCGATAGCTATCTTATTTTGGTCTTGGAGTGTTTGTGAAGTCATTGTCTGGGTTTAAATTTAGTTGTATTTGAACAAACGCTGTTTTCATTTAGATTCGAAAATTTCCCTGCTACTTCATCCTCCTTGCACTGCACCGTATTATTAAGTTGGCATTTCTCTTCCGCTTCCAGCCGTTCAATGATATCGTCGCAAAGCCAAGTCCACTTTCCGAATTCTTGACCAACCTTTAATTGGCGTTCATCGTCGGTGACCATCCCTTGTATAACTTTGACCTTGGAGAAGAAATCGAAGAGAAGCTGCTCCCACATAGGAACCAATCTTCGTGGGTATTTGGCTGCCTTGGAACAATAGTAAAGATCCTGTGGAGTCTCCGCTAAGCGAACCAAAATAAGTTTCCTGCATCTCATGGGCGTTTTGAACTGTAAAAGATCCACGAGTCTGTGGCTGTATTTAAGTTTATACTCTTGTTTTGCACTTTCATCTTCATAACTACTTATTGTCGAATTGGAGGATTCGGAGGCATTCACAATACTTATCACAATAATGCATGGGTGGTAATACTCAAGATTCAAATTTTCAATGGCAGTTTTCACATCTTTGACTTTCTCTTCGACTTTCTCTGGTTCTTCCTCGTTAATGTCAATCAGAATGGTGTCCCAACCTGAGAAATTTTTGTGAACCAGATATTCGTTTCCCTTGCTGTATAAAACGACCTTTGGACAATTTGCTTTGAAATCCGACGCAGTAGCATTGATGGCATTCCATAAGAATTCCGGATCAATAGAAATAACAAAACCCCACAGGAAAGTTGCAACGAAAATTAATTTCACCGATAACAACATCACGCCTGCCATGAGAATAGTGTGCAATCTTTGTGTGTACCTGTGGATATTGCTGCAAAATAATATTTGCTGCTCAGAAGACACTTTCTAAATTAACTGGAACACTCAAATCTCCAAGACCGCACTCTAGAACGTTATGAAATTAACTGGAAATGCTGGGAACATAACGCAGCAAGAAAGTAAGGCACATTAAACTGACTGAGTCATACACAGCCTTGCCGGGTAGTTGGATGGTGAAAGCGTAAGACTCGCTCAATACTAATTAATTCATGCGACTGTCAACCATCCAGCCTTACTTTCCTTTCATTGAATACGGTGAAGGAACCCAGTCAGTTCAATACACATACAATACTACACAAAGTGGAAGTAATAGCAAATGTGCACATAAAATATGGAGTTGCGGGTTATCTGACAACATAGAATATGGAACTACCGTGTTATTTGCTATTACATTCTATGTGAAGTCGTTCCCCATCAACTAACTGTAACCCTAACCTCGTTCTGAGTATCTAATGTGACGCAATTCTCCTATCAAGCATTACATTATTATAAGTCCGCTCACATGCACTGCACACTCGTACACATCATCCAGCCTAATGCGAAAATGCGATCCATTACTTTTACTTAACCTCAGTCTCAGTAACCGTATGGTCGCCAGATGAAAATACTCTTTACTAGAAAGACTAATGGAAACTCCTCTAGAGACAAGTAAATATCGCTGATAGTGATGAGTTCAGCATTCAGCTTGTTCTGCTCAAAAGCAGACAAAATACGATTATTATAGGCAAAAGCTATTACTTCAATGCAATGTGAACATACATCTGTAATAATAAACACAATCAACCATATACCTATAGTACTCTAACACAGCCCAAAATGTAAGAAGCTGTAATAAACCAACACAAGGACTATTTACTTTATATTGTACCACTAAACTTTTATTATAGTACACTCGAATTACAAAATTACAAAATAAAGTAATAGTACTAGTGCCGTGTACACTGTATAAGTCTTGTCTCGAGGGACGATTAAATATAATAGACATGCATAATATATTATAGTACAAAGTCAGACACCCTTACATGAGAGCATTAAGTGTACACAAATAACCTGTACACAAGAAGGATCAAAACAGTAACAGAAAACAAAGTGAAAGCATTATACATAGGATCAGAGAGACTTACATTTAGAGTTAGTCATACATAACATAATCATAGAATATATATAACGCTACATCCAATTCCATTATTAATTTGCACACACGCTATATTCAATGCATGCAAAATAATCGTTGTGAGCTTTCTTGATTGTCCATTTGACATGATGTCAAAGAACCGCTTTCACAGTAGTTACACACAATTACAGCTCCAAAACTCTGTTTTAGTCTTGTTTAGTCGTATCACATCATGCAACTCAAATGCTTACACGATATATTTACTGTACTTAGTTCTATAGATTGTGTATACGAAAAATAAAGCTTAGTTTGTAGAAGGAAAGAATTGTTTAATAATCCAAACAGTGGGCATATTTTATGACATTCTGCAAACAACTTTTGTGAATACATTTAAACACACATTATAAACTTGGCTACTTTTATGTCTTTTCGGTGAATTCATGGTGGAGTCATTTCAGTCCTTCCTTTTGTATGTATAATAATTAGAGTAGGAATTACATAATATTAATTAGGATAAAGTATAAGTATTTTAGCGGATACTGTTACATGTAATAAAGTAATATATGGTCAGAAACGGATGTTTACCGTCGGCGTTTTCTGTGTAACCTACCTAAAAACTGTGGTAATTAGTAATTCTATACGGTCGGTAGAGCTATGGATCGATAGCTGGCAATGTGGCAATGTTAAATGGAAAGGTTCGTATATATATGCCATACTTTAACTTATGCGTTTATTTCTGCCAGGATATTCTTGTGCCTTTGCACCAAGCAGCTGTACTAAATTATGCAAATTCTTTCGGATCTGCAATTAGGGAATCAATAACTCTTTCACTTTTCCCATAAATACACGATCAACAAAATTAATAATGTATACTTCTTATGGACTGAGAAAACAAACTGTTGCATATATTATGCAACATCTACTCACAGACAAAACAGTAGGTCTGGGCGCTGTATCGGTTCGTTATCCAAGCTGCAAAATAATACTAATATCTATAATTACATCCACATCCATCCCTTCATAAATACTAATGTTCCAATAATATAAGACTGTAAGTATTTACTAATACATACAGTAAGTAGCGCTGTTATACTCAAATAAATATTAGTAATTTTAGTTCAAAATGAACTACTATATACCTAGTGTTACTTATCAACATCGTACAACCTTCCTGAGGATCAAATCAGCCATGAAATCAATAAAGGTTAACTATGTATAAGTTGCAACTCAACGCAGGCTATGTACTACTACTAGAATGATACAGTCGAATTGGATATACAGATAATAATATTAAGTAGTACGCAGAGTAAGCCCCTGACCCTATAGTATGTGGTAGTGGTAACGCTTCTTTTACAAAAACAACAAACTCTACTATCTTTAAGCCTTTATACATACTAAAATCAAGCTAAGGCTTAATACACTAAGTATTAAGATACACAATTAATACATAGCGTACTATAATTAATAGATTAATAAGACCAACATACATTTAAAAAAAATCGTCGTACACAGATGATTCGGACTTTGCGCACCATAATAAACTGATGTGAAGGTATAAAAATATCAAGGTAATTGTTTTTAAAGTAAATGAATCACAAAGATTTTCAGGGCTTTATGGGTTTTACAACCGGACTCTCTTAGAATTGGATATCTTTGAAAAGTTAAGTCCAGAGTTCAGAAACAACTTGGAAATTGATCATTAGAAGCATCAAAACTGAATGAAATAAAAAGTCGTGATGCGTAAGAAGAGTATACAAATGCTTTCTCCAGAATTTTTGACCTTTAAAATACATCTATTCCTAAAACAATAAATAATTACGCGTGTTATGTGCATACGCAAGAGCTGTGGTAAGTTACAGATATTTGCCTAACTATGTGTTATGTGTATGGATTAGTTTGAAAAGGTTATTGTTGTTTGTAAAGAAAATTGGAAGATTACCAATTCATGTAACACATAATTACTAGAGGTACCCAGATATCTACAGGTGCAAGCAGTACTTATTTTAGGTACTTATATACACGAGGTAAATGTTTAGTGTTAACAAAAACTTATTCCTACAAACAGAATTTCAAACGCAATTTAAAATAACTACCAATTAGTATTATAAAAACATCTTAGCGCCGGCAGAGCCTAAGAATTTTTCCTCATCTCCTCGTATGCACAATTTTTCGGTTGGTAAGATGGGGCCTGTTTTTTCTTTTCCTACAGGTGCAGTTTGCCAACTTGACGAATTACAGTTCGAACACGCTAAAACAGAAAAAATGAGAATTAATATTCTGATAACTTTCGAAGTTGTGTATACATACGAATAGACAGACACTATTTCATTTATGTAAATAGTAATAAAGGTACTTACGACGTTTTGGAAGACGATCCAATGACATGGCCCTATTTCCACAATCTTTGCATTTGAAGAAGCGTTTTGTAGCTTTAACAATTCTAATTTGATGTCGCTGTTCTTTGCAAAAGTCAGATTGGCTTAAAGCTACATATTTACATGCACGACACATAACTGCATTTGTAGCAATGGAGAAAGTAGACAACAGTTTCTTTTCTATAGCTTCTTTTTTCTCCAGCTGATCGAAGTATTCCTCATGTTTCAGTTCATCAAGTAAATCAGCATGAACTGATTTAGCATTCAGGATTTTCAGATATTCTTCAGATTTAGGATCAATTTCAACTGCATCTCGTTTCGCATTCTTACTAGAATGTGCTGACGATTTTTCATTCAGCTCCGATAACTTTCTTTTCTTTCCCACACTATTGGGATTTGGTTTATTAATTGGTCCATTTTTCTTCACAAAATGAAGTGCTTTCTTCATGTTCATCAATGCGTCCCTTGTCATCGTAATGACTTGTGTTTCATTAATGCGAGCGGCAGTAGTGGCTTCTGAGGCTCTTGAATTATCCAACTGGAATTGTTTTCTATTTAAATATTGCATGAAATTACGCCCTCCCGCATTCGGATTGGCTGCGATCATAGCTGGAATGTCTGAAGGAAGGTTACTGCCACTGGTGTCGGAAGCGGAAATACCTCCCAAAGCTTCTAAAATTTTACGATCTTTGTCTGTTAAATGCCTTGTTTTTAAGGGGTCCAAATTGAGATTCATTCTACTTTTGACTTCAGGAGGCGGTTCCTTTTCCAAAAACTCGTGCTTTTCTTTAGCAAACGAAATGCTTTCGTGATTACCATGTCCAACTGGATTTCTTTTGAGGGTATTACAAGATTGACCTTGAAGAGACATGCGTACATTTTTAAGTTCTAACCTTGCACTTTCGGGTTTCTGTACAACTGGAGGATTTCCAAAATTAGTTGTGATGACACCATCTTTAGCAGTGGAAGAAAATCTAACGTTTTTAGAATTGTCAACAATAGATTTACTTCCGGTAGCACCCTTTGCTCTGGATTTTGCTTTTGCGTGGAATTTCTTTAGTTCTCCAGAGGCATGATGTATGCAAACATTACATTCTGCTGTGTTGACAACTAAAGTACATGGTTTTCCATCTTTTCTTTTTGACTGACAATAACCAAAGTCCTTGGCTGTTCCAATGTGCTTAATTTGATTAACATTATTAATCGAAAATTTTAATCCACTAGGGGAGTCCATAATAGAAGGACTAATGAGGTCTATGTAGGAACCAATTGCTACAGAAGCCAATGAAGGAGAACTTCCAGTTGTGCCAAATAAGAAAACGGTCCACGATTTGTCCAATTCTATTAAATTGTTGATTTCCCATATAGTGTAATCATTTCCGTTGGCACTTTTTCGAACTCCATTTTGCTTTTTTACCACGACTCCTCCAGTAGAAAAGTTCTTCTGGTCTTTACCACCACTGCAATTGTACCACCACTTAAAACTCATAAGATTCACGTAATGGATTCCCATATTTCTATCTTTAATAGCGTCTTCTACTCCAACAAACTCGTCTGTGTACAAAGTTATTGACGTCTTAAACAATCTCAGCTTACTAAATGGGTCAAGGATTAAACTGCTGTCCATTAGCTTTCCATTCCCAAAGGTAAGTGATTTTACTGCATCTCCAGCTGTTCGTTTTCTGATACCTTTTACAAAATTGATTGAACTTGAGCTTGTAGTTGGAACCTTTTGAAAACTTGATTCCGACAAAGTTTTTGCTGGAAGTGATTTCGAAAATGATGGCTGCTGTTCTATAGAAGAATCATTACAAGCTTTCTTCTTCTTAATGGGACTGCCGAATACATCTTCAAAACTCAATTGCTTTTTTCCTCCACTGGTGCTCTTGCCTGGGTTAGCTGCTACATTACTTGTTGAAGGTTCATCCTCTGAGTCGTATTCAGGGTCAGCATCAATGAAATCAAGAAATGCATCCAGATTATCTTCATCGGCCATGGTGGTCTTCAAAAACTTTACAAAAAATGAAATAAAAGTTAGTCCTGAGTTTCATACAGCCAACATCCTTCATTCATTGTACAACATACTATCAATTTTTGTTGTCACCGTCATGGGAAAGGAGGAAATAAGAAATCAATACTTTCAACGAGACGACAAGAAAAAACATATATCGGCTATACCATCATTGATCACATTGTAAGATTTTTGTACGACTGATACTCAAATAGTAAAGAGCACAAATGAAAAATATTACCTTATCTCAAGAATCTCAACTAGACCTTTCTTTGGTTTCTCCGATGTCCGATTACTTCTTTTTTGTCTTCCTTTGATTACCCTGAACGCTGAAAGCAGCAAATCTGAAGCTTATATCATAAATCCCGGAGCCAACAATGTAGTTAAACCACTCGATTGTTAATGGTGAATGGAGGGCGAAGCAGAATTCAATTTAACTGTTAATTTACAGAGGTACTGTACTATGAATGTGTCAAAAAATCTTTTACAACCATCCGAAAAAAATGGTCAAAACATGGAAATAATGATCACCCGCTATTTTGTTCCCGCTCCGCCGCTGTTTATTCATAGAACTTCATACATTATGCTAAAGGAAGGTCCATTGATGAATCTCACTTTCACCGTCTGTCTCAAAAATATCTTATCTTAGCGGTGTGGGTTAAAATTCCACGTGAGTCTTCAACAATCTCGTAGTTTGTGTTGTGGTGTTGTGTTATTTATTTTTTAATGTGAATTTTGCAAATCTCGTTTAAAAATTGACATATACATTTAAAAATTCGACAAAAGTTTACAGTTGAGTGTCTTCTTATATTACTTTAAATATTCTACTTATCTTCTACAGGTCTACATACAACATAAAGATTCATTTCATATAATGCATAATCTAAAAAATTATTTTTATTGATATTTTTAGCAACGAAGTCTTTGAAATGGGTAAAGTGTCTGCTAAAAAACCCAAGACCTCTGAGGGAAAAGGGTCCAAGAAGCAGCCTGAAAGATTCAAGCAATCGATGCGTCTGGAGCACGCGAAATTCGGACAACATTTACTCAGAAATCCTCTTATTGTTGACGGTATGGTGGACAGAGCTGCTGTTAGAAATACGGACACAGTTTTAGAAGTCGGTCCTGGAACAGGAAATTTGACAATGAAATTGCTACCAAAAGCTAAGAAAGTCATAGCGTTCGAAATTGACCAGCGGATGGTAGCTGAAGTAATCAAACGAGCTAGAAATGAAGGAATGGAAAGGAAATTGGAAGTTATTATCGGAGATGTGTGTAAATCAGGAGATTTACCACCTTTTGATATATGTGTAGCCAATATTCCTTACCAAATTTCATCGCCTTTAATATTTAAACTTCTTTTGCACAGGTGTGTTTCATTTATCCACATTCCACACTCTCAACTTTGATCCTCAAATTTTTTTAGCAATTATTATTTATTTGAAATATGTTTCATGTTTTTAACAGACCAGCCTTTCGGTGTGCTATACTTATGGTTCAAAGAGAATTCGCTCAAAGACTGGTGGCAAAACCTGGAGATAAACTATACTGTCGTTTAACGTTAAATACTCAATTATTATCCAGGGTGGAACATCTTATAAAAGTATGTAGGCTATTTCGCAATTAAATATTATAATTATAACGAATGTAAAGAACTATACGAGAACACGTTCCATTTCAAAGTACTTTTTGACATTATTTACCTGTAGGTGGGGAAAAACAACTTCCGCCCTCCACCAAAAGTAGATTCGTCTGTTATTAGAATCGAGCCCAGAAATCCACCACCTCCTTTGAATTTTTCTGAGTGGGATGCATTAACCAGAATAGCATTTTCGAGGAAAAATAAAACACTTTCTGCTAATTTCAAATCGACAACAGTGATAACAACACTCGTCAGAAATTATGCTGCGGCCCAGGCATCAGTGCAAACTGCTCCGAAAATTAAGTCACGAAAATCTGAAAGTGCGATGGACATGGATGTAGATTCTGAACCAAATCCTGTATTAGATTTTCAAAACCTTCAGAAACTGGTTTCAGGGAAAATAGAACATGTATTATCCAGTACAGAGTACTCCGACAAACGGGCAAGACTTTTGGATGTGGACGATTTTATTAAACTTTTATTGGAATTCAATAAAGTGGGCGTTCACTTTGCCTGAAACGTATGTATTTTTTACTTTATTGTGGTATGATGAATTCCATATACCTACATTTAATAAAATCATTTACGACATGTATTTGTATACGTATACATGTATTTGATTACGATTTTGAAGCTTCGTTATTTGCATTTTGTAGTTACGTAACTTCACAAAAACGAAAAACATTCTGTTTGTATAATAATTTCTGTTTGCTAACTGTTTTAACGTACTAGCTACTAGCTACATAGAAAACACAGAAAGCTAAGCTGTGTTCGCCATCAGCAGTGTAGAACATATTTTTTGTCCAATTGAAACAAAATTACATTTAGTCAATTAGACTGCCATCAAGCTAGAGCTTGCAGTCCAATAATCAATAATAGTTGTTACTTATCCTTATTTTTTCATATTCATTAGATTGTGATTGTGAATGTAGAAGTAAATGAAAGACATATATTATATGAAAGTGATGGGCACTTTAAAAATTATACTGTTTTTATGATTTCTGGATTACATTTTTAATATTTGCCAAAATAGGAATGAATACAATGAATAGTTCGCAAAAACACTTGCGTTTGCATTGTGTGAGACACAATATGGAAGGTAATACGTACTTTGTGAGACCGTCGCCGTAAGGACATAGTACTATATTCGCGCGCTGGTTGCAAGTTATGTGACGAATCTTTAGAGTTTACTTTTGTGTATTGTGTATATAATTTTAGTAAAGAAATTACTATTGAAATTATTTTTTTATTACTAAACGTATCCTATCTGATCACTTTGCTAAGCTAAAACTAAAATTACAACTCAAGAAGAACTGCGGAAAAAGATTAGAAGTTTACGATAAGGCAAGGAAATATTTAAACATCATAATCAGTAATTTACTCTATCTTGAACATTTTAGGATTTTTAAAGACCATTTAAAGTGTATTTATATTATATATTAACTACTAAGTTAAGATTAATGTAAGCATTGCGGACTCTAATTATTTGTATTTCAGATATGGTTGATGTAGAGGTGACCATTTTGGGCTCATCGCTTAATCAGCAGGGGATCAACATAAACTACAAAGTAAAATCATCTTGGTGTCATGTAAATATTGAGAATGGGAAATCTGTTCGTCTCCCTCGATTGCCAATAAGTCACCACTGTTCATTAGAGGAAACAAAAACTGTAGTGTTCTTGGAATTTTGGTTGAAAGACGACGTCTGTAGTCCAGACGAAGAGGCGAAGTTTTTTGGGTTGGCAAAATGCTGTCTTACCAGACAAATACAGTTTCCGAATTTGAATCCTACTGTTCAGGTATGTGTGTCAAATTGAGATTCATATTTTATTTTTATTTGCATGTATAAGTCTTATTAGTACTTGCGAAATTGCTTTAAATATTAACTGAAATAAGTAATCTTGTAATGTATTTATAATTTCATACATACACAGATTTTTCTAAAATGAATTGCGTTCTATTTGCAGTGGTGGGATGTGTACGATCCAATACGAGGCTTAAATCAAGGTAAAGTCTTGCTCCGAATAGACGCTATATTAACAATTTTTCAAAGCAAGACCTCAGTACCGTCATTATCAACTACATCCATTTCTGGAAAAATAACAGAAGGATCCTATTCAAAATTATATGGTGCTTCATCATATTTTCCAAGTAAAAACACTACTGATGTAGAATTAAAATGTCAAGAAGTACAAACAGATATATCTTTGGTGTTGTTTCAAAATAACAAAACCCGCAATGATATATTTCACGCAAATTATAACGGCTTGAGCACAGATGTTTCCAAAGATCTCCTTCCATTTTTTGCGCCATCGAGCTGTAACTTCCGTCGCCTCAACAATGCATCAGTCGAAGATTCGACTTTAAGAAAATATCCTCACAGTTTGTCTAACACCATGGCTTCAAAAGGAAAGCTGTCAAAAAATTATGAGCGTGATAGCAGCAACAAAATTAAGGCAGCTCTTAAGGAAGTTTTGAATGAAACCATCGAGCCAAGTTACGAAGTTTCTCAATCTACTGATCACTCATGTCTTTCAGAATTAAATAAGGGCTTTTTGGGTCGGAGCGATTCAGTTGAAAATATCATTAGCTTACTTAATAGCAATCGAATAAATTACGACGGCAGACTTAAAGATTGTAAAAATCGATCCCAATATCATTCGGACAACTCTGACACTTTGTCTGAAACTCTTATTCAAAAAGCTGGGAAAGATGGGTACAACCATTCAAAAGTTTTAGTTGACCAGAGAAGGCTAGCTCCTGAAAGCAAAAATGAATTTGATGGCGACTTTACTTCAAATCCCAACGGTCCAATAGTTCAATCAATGATGAAAGACAGATATCAGGCTCCTGTTCGACCAAAAAGAATGGCTGCTGCTCTTTTCAATGACTAGCAAAGAAAAGCAATTGCCATGACTTGTATTTTAAATGATTTTACCATTGACATCATACTTGTAAGTCAAGTTTAGTTGTGGCTTGCTTTCGTTTACAAGCTGAACATATTATACCAAAATCGTATTAACTAACATGTGCCTAAACACACATATACTTAGCCACAAACCCCCGTAGGTATATATTTTCGTAAAATTGTAATTGCGCCAACCAATTGATTTAGATTTAGTGTGATGTGTGATTTAGTTAGATGTGTATCATTGACGTATATATTTTGAAGTCTTAACTTATTAGAGACAGGTATGTATTTGAAAAATAGTTGCATTCGGCAACTCTTGAAATGATGCTTTACAAAGAAAGAAGATCGTCCATAAGTTATTGTTATAACCAAAATCAACTCAATACGAGTCACATTTTCAACTGAACATGACGGATGACGACGTTAATCAGGATGCATGTACCTAAAATGTATAGTAATTTTGTATAACTGACCTATATAATAATAATATAAGTATAATTATAGAGATGCACATAAATGTATCGATTCGAAAGTTTTACTGTGTACAATGTATCGCATAGTTTAAAGCAAAATATGCAGTCGTGGAGCATATCGAGTATGTCAGATATTTTATTTCTCCACAAGTACAAATATTATTAGGACACTTGATTTTAACTATTATAGGCTAAAGTTTCTTAATGATTATTTCAAATTGCTGCGATCTGGTTAAAAATTTAAAGTCAACGCTGTACCTCATTTTCAGCATTTTGTAAAGTGAATTTGGAAGTACAAGTTCAATGTGCAGAGTAAACGCAAACGCCAGTAAAATAGTTAAGTTACACACAAAACCTTTTATTCAACTATGTGTGTGTAAATGTCTAATCTATAGGTAATATTAATTTGACTTTGCTTTTATGTAACACTAATTTGAATGTGTGGACATCCAAGGACATGATTTAACTTCTAAATGACTGTATTAAATAAGTTTTTTAGTGTAATTTGCAACAGTCCTTAATTATTTTTGAAATGTTTTGGAAATAATCAATAATGACAATAAATAAGGTATACCTATATGTGAGATTAATTTCTGTATCGTAAATCAAGACTAACTTTTTGTGCGTATAAATTAAGATACATTTACTATGCTATTAATATTAGTGCAACCAACCAACCATATTATGTTACTTTATGACATTTAAATTCTCACCCACATCTATGTACCTGGCTAATAATTAATGCCAGAAGATATCAAAAATCATTAGCATATTAACATAAAAAGTGAGACAAGATAATATGGATCAGACTTCGAGAATCCGGGGCATATTCTTAGCATAGCATAGCAACTTGCATAGCTTATGAAAATGGGATATATATATTATACTACATCAAATTAAACCCGAATGGACCATTTGAACTGTAGGACTTCCTATTGGATTGGAACATTAGAAGTTACAATGTTCCAAAGTCAAGGTTCGTTTAAGTCCCCCAGCCCCATATTGCAGCACAAAATCACATCGGCTTGAAATTAGAATACCCCAATTGTTCTCACATACACACAGGAGGATCATTGGTTTATTTTACTCCACAGTCCACAGCCACACGCAGTGCAAAGTGCAATGCAGTGAAAGTGTAGCGCGGCGAATTGTTATGATTATTAATTTTAACACGCAGAATACGCAGAATTATATTTTGAGATTGCAAATAAAGCAAAAAGGTAATAATAAATTATGACTAGTTCTTTGAGATTGTTTTTAAGGTTGCAAAAATTGTCCTTATTGTCGTACTATGGAACTCCTAAATTGAAATTACTGGAAAAAACATTTCCGAGGTGTACAATAAACAGCTTTAGTTTTAGTGTAGTTCCTGTACCCGATTATTTAAACCTCAAATGCAGGTAATTGATAAGTACCCTTATATCTCTATTGTATACTTATTTATTATTTACTATATAATACAATTAAACACAACAATGTAATATGTGTTTAATTAATTAGCACAATAATTAAACTTGCACCGTACTATGATTTTATTACTTTCAGAAGCTTACATTTATTTAATTTATATCTTTTGATTTTTTATTGTTGTAAATTCATAGTTCGTTTTCATCAACGACATTGAAGGATGTTACCAAAACAGAGGAAGAAAAAGAGAAAGGCAAGAAAAAGCCCAAAACGGTTGAAGAACCTAAAGTAGTTTTGTTATCTGAAACTGGGGGAATGACTGTAGTTACATTGGAAGAAGCAAATAAAATTGCCAAGAAAAAGTCAGTACATTTAAAAGAAGTGGATAACCGAACAGGAAAAGTCAAAACTGACAAAAAAGTGTATCAGCTATTTACAAATGCTCAAATGGTGGACGAAGATAAATGGAGATCAAAGGGTAATTTCACTCGCATATGTATTTTTAATGTTTCTCCTCCTAAATAATAATAATCAATAGTTGTAATTATAACTACTACTCCCTTTGCATTTGTGCTATTACCAACTAATGACACTCTAATATCTAATGTTTTGACTAAAAAAGGTATTTTCAATTAGGATCAGAAAATGAGAAAGATAAGGAAAAGGACAGCAAAACTCTTATTCTGAGGAGTACAACATCTGACAACGATATTATGTCCAAAGTTAAAAACATAAAAAAGTGGATTGAGAAAGGACATACTGTTCGAGTATATATAGGAAAAGTTGGTGAGAAAGGGAATGCTGTAAGTCTCTGTTTTCATTTCCTCATTTGTATCACTTGATTCTGGTTTTTGATGGATAATGTATTTTAAAATGTGACATTGTTTGGTCGTTTCAGGAACATGTATATGACGTAATGCAGAATGGTCTTAAGGACATAACAGCACGAATTGTGCAGAAGGTTGTTAAAGGTTCTGAAATTAGATTTCAAGTCATGCCTCCCAAAGAGATAAAAAGAAAGAAGTCAAAGAAAATTGACAGTGATAATGAAGATGATGATGATGAAAACAATGCAATAAAAAGAAGTTGATCTATTTAATACACAAATAGCTCTATTCTTGTTTCTGCGATAATTTATTCGAACGATTTAGTAAACAAAAAATAGGTCACAATCACAATGGGATGCAAGTCAATATTCTTCTTGCAACATTACATAAATGCCAACGACTAACGACAACATTGCATGTGATAACAGCGTTACAATAATGTAATTGAGCTGAAGTATTTCTTAGACAACATTTTATTGTATCACGTTTAGATCACTTTGGATTCAATCTATCAACGACAGAACGGCATTAGTGATGTGCGGCTTAGAAAGTATTGTGTGATATAGGAAGGATTGTATTTTGCATACTTGTAAACCTCATTTTTAATATTTAAGTGATGTCACACGAATCGGATATCCAATACAATCCAGTTGTCTCTATATTCATTCACACAATAAAATGTAAACTATTGCTGTATTCACAAACGGATAAAACTTGTATACACTTATAGGTAGTTTGGGAAGGTCTGACAATTTATTCATTATGGCTTACTTACCTTTTTCAGTTAAAATCATAATGAAAAGATTTTATATTTGAAACTCGCTTAATGAGAAATTGTACTAAGTGAAATTTTTTAAATGTCTATAAAGGAAGAGGAACCATTATTCTTCAAACTAAGCAGAGGCAATACTATTGCAATGGCATTAATATTATAATTATTTGTATAAATAAAAATTGCTAAGTATTACAGGGGAATGGACAATAATTTTAACTTTATAACTATTCCATACAGCAAGCTAAGTATTATATTCATAATATTATGCATGTATAACAAGTTCTTGGCATGTAGAACTCGATATTGGTTTTTCATGTGATTCGCGTTTTGTCTTGTACTTATGTCTTATACATTTAGAACTTTATGATCTGTTTACTTGTATAAGGGTCATTGTGTGCTTCAACTTATGAATCCAGCAGTCTCATGTTATTCCATGTCGCTATCTAAATCGTCATGTTATCATACATACATATTATATATACGTATGTATATATACAAATGTCATTCTCGATCATCGTCATCCATCCGTCGTAATATATTAATAAAATATTAGGATTTACATAGTATATTATGATATGTACCTATAGATGCTACTAAAAATGAATTTATAAATCAGAATGAATGGCGAGGCTATGTAGAGCTTATTACATAACGTACGTAAATAATAATATGAATATCAATCATATTATTATCTATTTTATACTTAATCCAAAATTGGCGAATCCGCAAAAGATAGAGGTATATGTAGCTGGTAGCTAAATGACATCTTGGTGCAATACGTCTCATTCTCATAGTTCATACCATAGTAATAATCAATAAATGTAAATTACATTGATTTTATAATTCATCAACCTCTTAAGTTACGATAAGATGTAACACATCAATACTTACTTATTATATAATACAAAATACATCACAGAGAAGATATGAACAAAATACGATAGATATTATTTAAAGTTGAGCTCGATCCTGTGTATACATTTGCTGTGGGAGGAATTAGCATATAAAATAATAATAGCTGACAAGCACAAAGTCTACCCCTTTTAGTCTATAAAGAAAATCCCTTTTATTAGTAGCGTCAGCTACTATTAGAAATGATCTGTCTGGCTGTATGTCTGGACGTCTGGACGTCTGGACGTCTGTGTGTCGTGCACTTTTACCAGACAGGACTAGACACGTATCTACGACACTATTAACACTATATGCCTATACCACTATGGGTATAGTATCTAGTAGCACCAGGAGGGGGGGTCAAGAGGGCACATGACCCCTCGGAACAAAAGTCATAAAAATGATAAAATAGTATCTAGTAGCACCAGGAGGGGGGGGGGGTCAAGAGGGCACATGCCCCCTCGGAATAAAAGTCATAAAAATGATAAAATATTATCTAGTAGCACCAGGAGGGGGGTCAGCACCCCAAAAACTGACGCTACTCAGTTACATCTGTTTTACCAGTTTATTTCAAATTCTTTTTGAAACTTTTTATATTTTATGTACAAACTTGACGATTTGACGTTCAAACAAAGCTAAATAGTGTTTGAAGTAGTTAATAAAATAATTAAAAAAGTCTACATATATAAAAAAAGGTTGTAGTTCTTGATTCAGCTCGTAGTACTGTCGCGCCCTCATATAAAGAAAGCCGGCACAGAAAGGCCCGGATGAGTGAGCCGTGAGCTTGGTAGTATAGACTCGGTATTACAAATAGCATAAGAAAGTACAACTGAATGGATACGAGTTTTAAGAATTTGTGTTTAAACACTACTAATTATGTGCTTGTTTCGTTTACAGATTCAGTGTTCATCATGATATCTAATATTAAAAAATACATCTAAATGAGAAATCGTCAATTACTGAGACCGACAGGAATTAATATTTAGTAATGTTACCTGATTAATGTGTTTGTAAGTTTTGATGAGGTCCACACTTAATTTCCTCAAAGGTGCCGCTGATGGGTCTCTAAATGTTTTCGGGATTCTCGCTTGCATGGCTTGCATATCGGAGACACTGCTTGTTCCTCCAACACCAACATTTCCAGCACCACCCACATTTACATTCATATTCATTGTCGCTCCCGATTGAGGAGGATAAATATTACCAGTCGAATTTAAATTTAAAAGTCCAGAAGATCCAGGATTAGCATGAACTGTCATTCCCATGATTCCAAGTACGTTGGAAGGTCCTAATGTAACTCCACATCCTCCAGCCATAGAAAGTAACTGCTCTTCTGGCACTAACCGACCATATAGAGGAGCACCAGGTCCTCGACCTTTACTTCCCAGATCGGAGCTTGAATTTCCTGTAAATTCAGTCATAAAATATTACAATTTCATTTCATGGAATAATACTAACAGTTGTCTTCGATCAAATAATAAAGCATCGCATCGCATGTATCAAAGAATTATAATACCATTAACAAATAGATTTTTGCTTAAAGTACCGTACATCTCACTTGTGTAAATTTAACAGATTTTTACTCCCCGTGCTGAACAACAACCTACCGTTGCGTTGAGCATACTTTAGAGAGTGAATAACATAACAAACCTAGAACCTGCTGTGGTGCGGTGGGCTCTGTGTAGAAAGTGTTATAACTTCTCAGCTGTTCATGATCGGTACGTTAAAGCAAAACGCTATTGACATTTGATCTAGTTTACTAAATTATTGATTTTTATTCGTATTCGTCGAAAGAGACATTATTCAAAAAATCATATTTAATTTTTGAGAATAATGTTAGCCGAGCCTAACCAAGTGGAAGTGGGCTCAACATTCAAAAAAACAAACTGTGGAGCATTTTAACAAATTCTTTCTGTTTCTGATCTGAATAAATGCCCACATACCGTATTACATAATACAAAAATATAATAAAAATAAAATAGGGCAGAGATTTAAGAATAAACCTGACTCTCTGATTTACAAAGCAGCCAAAGAGATTAGCAGATTAGTTAGGTATTAGCCCGACCAATGCGCAATTACAATTAGCCCGAGCAATGAGCAATGCGCAATTAGCCCGACCCGAATTATCCGCATCCACATGGTAGTAGAAAATGACAATTTTAAGACATGAACAAGTCAAAATGAACTGTTCACATATCAATCACTTATCTCAAACCAGCATTTTACTAGGTATTAGCTTTTAGCTTTAGTCTTTGTTGCCTGGATATTAGTCAACATCATCCAACATTATTGGCATAGTCTGATCGTGATCATATAGCTAATAAACTATTACAAACAGGTGTAATAAAGTAGTGTCAATGGCATAATGTGTAGGGTAAGAAGCGAAGAGAAGATAAGACTCTATTTTCATCTAACTCTGTCCATGTTATGCTTGAAACCTGCGTATTTACTGGAATTGCA
>JAQFYB010002649.1:0-23213 GCA_034694085.1 Pogonognathellus longicornis
TTTTCACCGAATTATTAAGCGAAGAACAGGAGCCACTTACGGACACGTCCACCACACACAGATTCAACTCACCAACCTTGTTGACGTAATATGTGCACGCTCACCTAGCTGTTAAAGCTGTTGTTCTAAAAGATCTATTGCAAAACCTAAGCTCAAGAAAGTCAGATCATTTATAGGATCGTCAAGCAGATTATATTTAGAAAGTTTGTTGATGATGGGGAAATAAATTAAAAATTAAATTAGAAAATTAAAGACGATGTGGAACTTTCCAAAAAAGTCCATTCTTAAAATAAATACGTTTACAATTCAGGTAGGTAACATTAAATATTTACCGTCCCGATTTTTTTGTTGAAACGTAGGGTTTTGTATAATTTCAATGGATTTTCAAAAAATGTACCGGATTTTACCAAGTCAGATATGGCCACTGTATGTATACTATCTACAGTCTGCAGCTGTATCTGAAGATGGCCGTGTTACGTCTTTCAAAGCAGGTAAAGACAGTGCGTTAAAATTGATTTCCTGAAGAAAGAATCTTCACAAATTACTTGAAAAGATTACATACTACAACCTTCTTAAGAGGAAGATTTGGATATATCATCAATAATACTAAATTCACAGCAAACAACGATTTGTTATATTCGTCTGATGAGGAGTCAGAATAAGACTGATTATTACTAAAACTAACTAATGATAAAAACTTGGTTTGTAAATGTTTGGAGGCAAAAATATAAAAAGCACTCCAAATCCTAATTCGCCATGGACAAAATAATTCCCCACTGGGGAATTATAGCGGTAATACAAGTGAAAAATACTTCACGTCTTAGTATCCCATGGGGTATTATTAGCGCCACTACGGTATGTGAACGCAAATCACAATGTTTCACTGATTTGATGCTGATAAAATAGTTTACCTTCTAATAAATCTGAATTAGGTCGTGTATTACAGTACAATGAGTTCAGCAATTGAGTCCACACTTCCACTGGAAACATCATCCCCAACTGAACGCTGCAAAGAGTTCGTGTAATATGAAACAGTCATTAGAGTGTGGGCGAATTAAAGTAAACGATCCCGTAAACGAAATTTTGGGTGCGCACTCAGCAGATCATGACGTCGCAGGACTTTCTCCGCTTCGTGTTCGTTTTCGTTCCAAACGAACAACGAAGAATTGAACGCTAAATCTGGCAATTCTTCGTTCGGTCTTTCGTTTACGTTACTCACCTCTTGCCTGAATCAATTAACTCTATTCAAATTTCCCGGTAACTATTACCGTGTTTGTTATACACTAAAATTCGCTCATACAAAACGATGATGAACGCAAACGTAAACCGTTCCTCAAAACAGCGTTTTCGTATTCGTTTGAACGATAAAATGCCCACTCTCTATTATGAGCAGACATAACGATAATAATATATTTCCAAAAAGATGAAATAACTTATGGATTGTACTCCGGGCCGTATCCAAAATCGCCATGATTTCTTCCTAAGAAGGTGGGTCGTATAACAACTCCTCTCAAAAAAGTAAAGCCTGAATCTGTCCCCCCGAGATTTCAGTTGACAGTTGACATTATTTCATCAGCGTTCTCTTATTGCCAACTCGTTTTGTGATTAATGGTAATTTAAAGTACAATTATGTTCTAAAACTGCAAACCTGACAGACAATATATATAATACTAATAATTGAATTTGCAAAAATAGCTTCTCCTTTTATTGCAATAATCGTTTCCTGACAGTCAATAGATAGCAATTACTTTTTATTTAATTCCGCAAAAATAACTTATAAAATGGTCTATTACTGTTCCTTTCCATCTTGCAAAAACTCTAGTTATTGCAAAACTGGAGTGTCTTATAACATAACCGATTCCCCTTAAAAGGTCCACAACTCGAAGCATGGAAAATATTTTGCTGCATTGAAAATGACAGTAATTGTAACTAGGCTAATGGACGGGTATGCAGTGCTCACTTTTATGAAACGGATTACAAAACAACGGGTACTCGAAAGGCTCTTGTCGACATTGCTGTGCCTAAAACCGTCTCCAGTAATACAAATTAAATCAACAACAAATTACTTAATTAAGAATAAAAGTTTAGACAAATAATTAAATCAATTCACAAATTGTTAATTTTATGCGTATATTATTGATATTGATATGATATTATATGTGTGTATTTGTGTACCTTAATAAGATGCGTTTGTAATCATTATGTTGTGCAAAGGAAAGAGCTTCAGTTGGGCTGAGTTTTTTAGACTGATTTATTATTATAATATAATTAATTCACTTGAAGGTGACATACATACATGCATACTTATTATTACGTATTATGATCTAAATATTAATATTACACCTACTTATACATCCTGTCCACGTATCATCTCGTGAGCAGAAGATGCTGTACATACTAGGCTAATTAGCAGTAAGCACATTCTTTGTGACAGAAATGTATATAGTATTATTGCAAAATTGCAAAATATCTTTCAATCGGAAGGCAATCAATCATAAATAAAGAAAAAGAGTTGAATATAAGTTAGACGAAATTATATCAAGAAAACTTGAAGCTAAGCGATTTTCAAGAGAAAGTAAAGAACATCATTACGCCCACTCAAGTAAGAGTGCTTAAGTCTGGACAATCTAGAGCACATTGGACCAGCGTGGATATCGTGAAAAGTTTAGCCCTGCGGTGTATTTCAAAAACGTCTTTCGAATTCATTAGAAGCGAATGGTCTTTTCCCTTGCCATGGCAGACGGATTTAAAAAAGTAATTTAACTCAAGTATTTATTATCTATTATGATTTCAAACTAGTGGGTCAAACTCTAATAGTGGGTCAGAGACCCGCGCTTCGCGCGGGTAAAAACCTGCATGCAACTATCACTTTAAGTTTGTGCAATTAGCAAATTAAATGCTTCATTTTAACACACCTAATGACGTAATGCTGTGCAATTAGTGATATATTATTTTTTTAAATTCCACTGCTTTAAATAAATCAAGTAACGCTGTGCAGGCGCGTAGCCAAGGGGGGTGCACAGGGTGCACGTGCACCCCCCAGAATCCATAGAATATTTAAAAACGTAGATATATTTGCCCAGAAAGTACAAAAACTAGGAAAAAATTTCGCGCTACGCGCGAATTTAATGATGTTTCACCGAATTAACTCCATTACAACGTACTATTTTGGATTCATACTCGAATTTCGTCCTACCAGAAATCAATTTTGTAAACAATCCTGCTGTGCACCCCCCAACTTATATTCCTGGCTACGCGCCTGACGCTGTGTGTGCCGAATTGGCAGTCAGCAAAAAAAATGAAACAAACTTTATATCTCAAAAAATCTACGAAAAATCCTGATTTCATCAAACAAATTCCTAAATAAGGTCAAACATTATAATCGTTGGAGACATCAACATGAATCTACAAACCGGAAAAGGTTTTTCATTTTTAGATTTAATCGATCGAATCTGATTAACGTCGAAACTAAAATTGGAGAATGAATATACAGAAAATTTGAAAGCTTGGTTTTATGAAACTTATTATCAATCTGTGTTGTTTGGGCTATGTAATTCAATAAATGAATTATTTGCATATTAGGTGGAAATACTGAATGTAATACGAATACAATATTATTAATCATTCAAGAAAAGTGCAACACATAAACAAACAAACATATTTCACTTGAAGATATTTGCCTGCATCGTTTTAGTTCATTTTAATACTCATATTTTAAAGATATTCCATTGTAACCTACAGCACAGATCCTCCGCTACTACTTATATCCGTTTTGTAATGGTTTATTTTAAAGGTAGGAATCCACGTATTATATGCAAGTTTTATATGTATACTTGTCTGTGCCAATTTAACGAGGGAAATTGTATGCTTTTTATTAAGGTTAACTTCAACAGACTTTAACTATAACAGACTAACTTAAAATGTGCGGAACATAATTTTTTTCCAAGTTTTCGAACTTTTTAAGGCAAAATTCCCTAATTTTTTAAATGTATTATGGAAGTCCCCAAATAGCTTTACAGCATTTATCTAATCTACTTATATTCGGACTCACATAATACACCTAATACACCATTTTTGATCCCGAAATGGTGTATTTTAATTGTAGCAATGGATTTCCTATATAGTAATAGATACAAATAACCCATTTCAAGTTCACTTTCTTGCAATTTTCACCCGGGAGGTGAATTGAGACTGGTTCTCCAAATGGGGGGTAGTGTAGATTTTAAACTGTTTTTAAATTTTTAAACTGTTTGTCAGGTCATTAGGAGTCCATTGTACCTGTTTTGACCTATAGTGTCTATGTTACAGCCATATATATATCTAAAAAAATGACAAAATGCAAACTTTGACCCTATGGAACTGGGTGACCTAGGAGTCATCGGATCTTCCTTCCCTACTCAAACTAAGTCAGGAGGCATGTGGCAATCACATATTTAAGATTGGGGGATTTTCTGGATCAATAGAATTTCAATGCATTCCGTGCGCCCCTCTTTGTAAAAAAATATTATAATGTCCATAATAAAGATGGCGGTCATACACACACCTTAAAGATTGTGTTGATTCAACCATCATTATTACTATCAGGACGATATCATTCGACTCATTGGACAATAACAATTTTTCGTTGTATTATGAAGATGTATGAAGACTATAAATATTATATGCACGGTATGAATGAATATTATGAGAACTTATCTTTCTTTCATTAGTGAAATTGATGGTGCAAGAACAAGATTGATATAATATAACGTGCTATTATAAAATGAATAATGCTAAAAGTGAAAGAGTAGAGTTTAGAAAGTACAGAAAAGAAGTGAGAGTGTGAGAGATAATAAACTATTTTAAAACAGATCCAATTAAGTGCTGGAGGTATACACATATATATATATATATATTATATATATATTTATAGAATAGAAATTATAATAGTTTTTAAAATAATAACTATAATAATTAAAACAGTTTTTAAAATAATAACTATAATAACTAAAACAGTTTTTAAAGTATTAAATTGTTGTCATAATTATTGACACCATTGTTTAGTCAACGTAGAATTTTCAATATTAAAAACAGAAGCAAAACATTGGGTAAAATTTCCCCCACCCTGTATACGCCCTTGATTGTCCAAGTTGTTGCTACAATTATTGAAACCTTTTTTGATACCCCCAGATAACTTATGGGAAGTTTGAGCCAATTTGGTCAACCTGTTCTTGAGTTATAGACAAACGAAAACCTTGTTTGAACATTTTCTGTGACCTTTCTGTTACCTAGGTCATGAAGGATGTGACCGATTGACCCCAATTTTGACTGACGCCTTTGTTGATATCCCTAGATAACCTATGTAAAGTTTGAACCAATTTGGTCCATCCTTTCTTGAGTTATCTTGCACACAAAGTCCAAGATGACGGACGGACAGACAGACAGACAGACAGACAAAACATTCACATAAAGTGATGTCGTACCTCCACCACTTAATAAAATATATTATGTGAGTCTAGTGCATAGTGTGAGTCTAAGCAAAGAGTGAAAGAGGAGAAGGAGAAGACTCCAGTTAGCAGTATAGCAGTTAGTTGCTTCTTCTGGTGAGTTTGTATTCAGTTGCTGAAAGACAGGCAACGGATGAAGAAGCGAGAAAGGAAAGAGTGAACCTCGGATTTTCTCACTTGCAACAAATTCATGCAAGAGCCCTTTGTGCTGTTGTTGGAGTTACTTCTTGCTTTCTGATTATTGTTTGCTCCACTTACTACAGTTCCTATCGGGTTCCAAAAGAGCCAATTTCCAAGTGACAGTCGAGTCAACTACCAACAACAACTGTTCACGAACGAGTGTTTACAAATTGATCTCTCTGTTTGTGCACAAGTACTTTTCAACTCTGATTAAAGTGCTCAAATTTAGATTTGAGCCGTGTAATACCTAAACACATTAGTACTCAAAGAGTTCTTTTCATCCTTCTCCCTTTCACTTCACAAAGCTAAATAATATTTATACTTTTCCTTTAATGTATTCCATTTGAGTTTCTATTGAAAATTGAAAAGTTTCCCAGTTTAAAGAGCAAACATCTATAAAACCATTTCAAAATCGCAAATATTTGCAAACTTGAATGACTCCTGAGTGCGTTTCAGATTCTGCACCAGGAATACCGAAATAAATGTACGCAGGTAAAAGAGTTACAAGTAGAGAATTTGTTTGTACTTGACTTTTGGCCCCCACTGCGCACTGGTAAGAGTAAAAAATTCAAGAATCTCAAAATTCAAGAAGAACATGTATGTGTGTTTTTTAAGTAACATACGGTCTAACGTTTAAGGAGAGCTTTCGGCGTCTATGTTGTTATGGCCAAAATAGCAATAAAAAATTACTTCCGTTTCAGTTGGAAGTTCATTTTGAGATTCAGGCTTTAACATATTTCAACTTCGAATAATTTTTAAATGTTACATCAGGGCCGTAGAAATAACTGGAGCAAGTAGAACAGTCGCGAACTCGATTTTTCTAGGGATGGGGGGATATACCGGGGCGCCCGTGTAAGTCGCCCCATTTTAGGGCTCCCTAATCCCCTCCGGGGTCGCGTGTCAGGCGCCCTATTTTAGGGCACCCGACGAAGGGCGCACTTTCGGGTTCTGGCACTAGACCCGAAAAATACACTTCTTCATGTGAGTTCTTAGTTGAACGAATTTTGACAACTTTGTTGAGTTTGAGATTATGAGATATGGATAGGGTGATACACAACGCAAAATATCTGTCTAGTCTAAACCTAAATAAATCAGTATTATTTATATATTTAATTGTTATCCAGGTATCCCTAAGCACCGGATCATCCGGTCCGGATGTATTCATATCAAATTAACAAATACCAACTTGCCGACTCAGAGATTTAAAAAATGGTTAAAAAGTAGACTACAAACTATACTCTTTGAATATGATGAACATTGTTACTATCAATACAATTTAACTTAATTACCTATACTAATAAGATATCATTATATCATGCATGCTGTCGTTGCTCTAGCTGCCTTCTGTATTAAGAGGTAAGGAAAATAGGATTTTAGCACCAAGAAAATTGAAGCCTGTTTTTTCACCAAATCCCAGTCTTATAAAGTCATCACACGATTTACATGGCGGTGTGGTTTTCTAGAGATTTTCCTGAAATTTGTATATGTTGTAGAGCTTGATTTAATGAGTTAGGATGAGTAGTGTCAAAATTCCCTAGGTCACTTGGTTTGGCCTCTGGAATCGGTCAAAGTCTCATGGAAACCCATGTTTTACGAGTAAAAGAAGAAAAACATCGACCGTTTGACCACCAAGGAGGGGTCGTGGTAGAAAATGGTAGAGGAAAATGTTATTTCTTTTTGCCTCAGAAGTAAAGTGGTGAAGTCAAACTTCAAATGTCGAGAGGTCACGGAGGTCACTGACCTAAGTCCTCTACAGAATTAGCTGAATTTTTTATGTTATAGAGGTTTGTTCTAGCAATAAAAAAGTTTTTTGCCCCAAGTCTTTATGTTGTATGGTTTGGGCTCTAAAATAAATCCAAGTTCACTCACTAACATTTCAACTGTTAGGTTACTAGGACCCACGATTTCGTTTATTGACATGACCCAATGAGAAATTTAAGTCGAGCTGACGTCGGTTTAATGTAGTTGGTCAAAGTTGTTTTGACATCCTAATTGTCGCGGTTAGGGACATTATATTAACGTCAGAGTCGAGCTTTTGAAAAAATGGTGCCAACATTTCCAAGTCACATTATTTTTACGGTGAGTAATCATACTACCTACTACTTACCCACTTTTAAAATTTCAGTACATTTGAACCAAAAATGGCTGAGATAGAGCATTAAAAAAATTGATTATAGACGGCCCCCTGACCCAACCTCATGTCAATTGGACATAAAAAATGTTTTAAAATACTATTCGAAACATGGCTTTTCAGATGCACATAGTTCAATTTTTTTTAAACGTGTATGTTTTTCGCTTATCATAATGGTTTATACAAACTCAGTTGTATTTAATGAAAATTAAACATTCGCCTAATTATTATGTCTTTGAAAACAATCTTACATCACTTTAAATACTTGTATTGAATTACTAATAACAATTTATCTCGGCGAGTATTTGAATGTCGAATTATATGAAAATTAAACATTCGCGCAATTCATCTGTGTTTGAAACTCACCGTACACTATTTTACATGTTTTCATTTGATTCCTGATAAAATATTTTAGTCATTTATTAAAAACAAATGGGGGACAGTTCTCCGCACCATCACGATTAGATAGGTGCTTGGGCCCGCTGCATACCCGTGCTTGGCTCGCCTGAGGCGTTTTCTGGTCTTGCCTACCGTGTGTGCTATTACTACAGCCTTTACCAACGTAAATAGTCAAAATAAACCAAATGATAATGAAATGAAGAAGTTTGTTGCTAGGCAAGCAACATCTAAGGAACTCCCGTTATTCTTTGGTGACCCAGAAGACTGGCCTACGTTCATCAGTGAATTTCGAGCAGCAACCGAAGACTGCGGCTTCACAAACCGTGAAAATATCCCGACTGCGGAAAAGTTTGAGGGGAAAGGCAAAAGACGCTGTGAGCTCCATGATGGTATCCCCGGAAAATGTAAATCAAGTAATAGAAACCCTTGAAACCAGTTTTGGTCGACCTGACCTAATTATTGCGACGTTGATCGTCAAAGCAAAGAAATTACCGAATCCAAAATAAGATCGTATTGAGTCAATAATTGAATATTCGAATGCTGTACAGAATTTGGTTACAACGATGCAGACTCTAAAAAAAACAGCTCACATGGCTAATCCTCAATTGATGACAGATTTAGTTGAAAAGTTGCCAGCATCAGTAAGAATGCAATGGGCATTGAAAGTGGGATCGACAGAAGTTGAACCAACTCTTCAAGATTTATCAGATTGGCTGAGAAGATTTGCAAAAGCAATGAGTGTTATTAGTGCACCAAAACTATTGTTGGAAAGTAATAAACAACGGGAATTTCGCAACAAGCGAAAATGGAATAATAGTGAACGTGATGTTGTTTGTGCTACGAGCGAAAGCAGTGAAAAGAATACTGCCCCAGAATGCAAATTCTGCAAAAAGAAAGGCCATGTAATTGTTGACTGTAGAAACTTCATCAAGGAACCTGTGACTAAAAAATGGGATGTGGCCAAAAAGAACCATTTGTGTTATGTTTGTTTGCAGGAAGGACATGGAAGTGCAAATTGTAAGGATAAGAAGAAGTGTAGTAAAGAAGGTTGTAACTCTTTGCATCATCGCCTGCTCCACCGCAACAGAATCCCAGCAGCAACATTCAGTGAAGTGAAAACTGAACATGTGAATTTGTCATACCCTCCAAAGTTAGAGAAAACTGTGCTACTAATAGTGTTGCCAGTAAAGCTACGTGGACCAGCTGGTGAATTATCGACCTTTGCAATTTTGGACAGTGCTTCGACAACAACAATCATTGACTCAAAAACAGCTGACCAATTGGGATTAATTGGAGAGAAAGAAATTGTCAAGTTGAAGTGGCTGAAAGAAGAGCCGAGAACTGAAGAATGCAGGATCGTTGATGTCAAAATTAGTGATGCTGATGGACGTAGTCAATTTTATTTAAACCGTGTCAAGACGAATGATAATTTGCAGTTGCCCACGCAAACAGTGAAAACCAGTGAACTTGCCAAACTTTGGAAACATGTGTTGAAAGGAAAAGCACATAGTTTTGAAAATGCTCAACCGACTATTTTAATCGGTGAAGATCATGCTGACTTGACGTTGGTTCGTGAAACGTATCAAGGTCCCAGAACAGCGCCTATCCTATCAAGAACAAAGTTGGGTTGGGTAGTGCATGGACCCCAAAACCCTTTTCAAGGACGAGTGGATTGTGACTATGCATTGCATATATTTACAAACGAAAAAGTTGACATGCTACATCAAATGATCAAAGATTCATTTAAGACGGACACCTTTGGAGTGAAAGTAGTTGAAAATCTCCCGGGGTCAAAGGCTGATACTAGAGCAAAAAGAATTCTAGAAGAAACCACACGGCGTGTAGGAGAACATTGGGAAACTGGTCTGCTTTGGAGAAAGGACGATTTCAGATTAAAGTAAAATAAACGCAGTTTCCAGGCTGGAGAAATTGGAAAGAAAAATAGAGAGAAATTCTGAATTTGAAAAATTGTATCGTAAGAAAATTGAGGAATATTTGGAAAAAGGATACGCAAGAAGACTAACTGCAAAGGAAGCAGAAATATCGAACGATCGTACATTTTACATTCCTCATTTTGCAGTCTCGAACCCCCACAAACCTGGAAAGATTCGTTTTGTATTTGATGCCGCATCAAAGAGCAGAGGAGTAAGTTTTAATGATGCTCTACTTCTTGGACCGGACTTGCTTAGTCCACTCATCAACGTTTTGTTAATGTTCCGTCAACATTTAATTGGACTTACAGGGGACATTTGTGAGATGTTCCATCAAGTGTTTATTCGTAAAGAAGACCGTGCTTCGCAAAGATTTATGTGGCGTGAAAATAGGAATGAGCCGCATGAGGTACTAGAAATGTCAGTGATGACATTTGGATCGACATCGTCACCATGCTCTGCACAATTTGTGAAAAATAAAAATGCAGCAGAATTCAAAGAGGAATTTCCCGAAGCATACATAGCCATAACTAAACGTCATTACGTAGATGACTCCTTGGACAGCTGAAAGGGATTGAAAGGGAGAATCAATAACTCACCGGAGTTTTCAAAAGAGGAGAAAACTCAAGTCATTTTGGATCCCAAGAATTTACTCACGAAATTGTTAGTGAAACATTACCATGAGAAAGTTGGACATAGAGGAATGGAGTTGGTGGTGAACGAAATCCGTCAACGATTTTGGATTCTTCGAATGAGAACTGCAGTGAGAATAGCATTTGACAACTGCCAACTTTGCAAGATTGGGAAAACAAAACCCGTGCCCCCTATGATGGGAGTGCTACCAAATATCAGAGTGACAAAGAACGAGCGTCCCTTTACAGTGGCAGGAGTGGACTATTTTGGGCCCATGGAGATTGTGGTGGGCCGAAGACGTGAGAAGAGATATGGCGTTCTTTTCACCTGCTTGTCGACCAGGGCAATTCATCTTGAAATCGCAGCGACATTGACGACCGACTCTGCCATCATGGCAGTCAGAATGGTTGGGCGACGTGGCTGCCCCAAGGATTTGTTTTCTGACAACGGGACGAACTTCCGTGGAGCTGATGTGGAGTTAAAAAAAGCTCTTCAAGAAATGGACCAAGATAAGATCGTGTCAGATCTGACTACATTGGAAATTACCTGGCACTTTATACCCCCTAGAGCGCCTCATATGGGTGGAAGTTGGGAACGTCTTGTGCAGTCGGTAAAGAAGTCCTTGAAAGTGATTTTGAACGAACAAGCACCCCGAGATGAAGTGCTACAGACATTATTCGTAGAAGTTGAGCATACAGTGAACAGTCGTCCACTGACTTACGTGCCAGTTGACCTTTGACGACCCGGAAGCGTTAACCCCGAATCACTTTTTTATTGGAAGATCGAGCATTGTTGGAACACCTGGAGTTTTTACCAAAGTTGATGACTGTCTTCGTAAGCAATGGAGAAAAGCGCAATACATGGCGGATTGTTTTTGGAGCAGATGGGTACGGGAATACCAAGATATATCCAATAGTAACAGTCAGGTAGTCTGAGATGGAATTGTTTTTAAATAATTTTTTGTTTTTGTATTTTGGATCTAAATTAGATCCAACTTTTTAATATTTTTACATTGTATCCATTGAAAATTTGGATCTAATTTAGATCCAAGTGCAAAAACAAAAAATTATTTAAAAACAATTCCATCTCAGACTACCTGATTGTTACTATGGGATATATCTTGCGGGAATACCTCATATCACTTACAAGACGAGGAAAGTGGCATTTACCAGTAAAGCCTATCAAAGTCGGAGATCTTGTTATTGTCGCTGATAATAACCATCAAAGGAACTGTTGGCCTAGAGGAGTCGTAGAGGCAGTATATCCAGGGCGTGACAGAATCATTCGCGTAGTTGACGTCCGAACAAAGACTGGAGTTTTCAGACGACCGGTCACGAAGCTGTGCATTTTGGAACTGGAGAGGTCTGATGTAAATGAACCCGAGGTCCCATTTACGGTGGAAGTAATGTCCTCGCGCCATGCAAATTTGAATGCACCAACGGAGGAGCAAGAAAAGGACGCGAGCAGCGGAAAAACTTTGAGAGAGGAACGTTTAGAAAAAGTTGAAGTCAGTAGTTCGACAGAGTCTGGTGAAAGAGCAAGCCAAGTGAAGACTACTGAAATTGTTTTGAATTGATTATCTGTCATTGAAAGTTTGATTAATTGAGTGTTAATTGATTAAAGTTCTATTAACTATTAACTTCTCATTTTGTGTAGTAGTAACACATTTAAATTTCATTCTTTAGGCAGAAATTCCCAGTTGTAGGGACCTAAAAGTAGTGAACACTCAGGCTCATTTCGCATAACTAATAGAAGGCTTTGACGTCAGTTATCATACATTGAATTACATGACGGGTAGTTAAAAGTTGTATTGTACCGTGTCAAAGAAAGTAAAAAACCCAGAAAAATTGGTTGAAAAAATGTTGAAAAATAGTTGAAAAATTGAACCTCCTACTGTTATTGAGAGGAATCTCAGCAGAACGCCAGATCAAATGCGCGCAGGGCCCAAAAAAATTTCACAGATATAAATGAAATTTTATATACTGAATATTTAGAGGACGCTCTACAAGTTTGGAATGAGAAGTTTTCATCCAAGATTTTTCCCCTCTGACTTATTGCCAGGTCAAAAGTCACTAAATATCAAGCAAAAGTGCATTTACTCGTTAACTAAAGCGAAATGCGAAAATATTATAGACATAGAAACATTTTATATATTTCAGTTTTTTCATAAACTATCAATTTTGGGAATACCCCCAAAATGGGGTTCAGTAATTTCAAAAAATGACGGCCGGCCCCCTCCCATTCCGAGAAAAAAAACTTGACATAAGGACGAGTTGGGTATTATCTACAAGATATTTGAAAGAAAACCTCGGAATGAGAGGGGGCCGGAGGTCAAATTGGTGACCTTAATTAATTTCACAAAAGTACACAAAATAGAGATGAGAATGAATCAATGAAAGCGAAACAGCAGGTCTAATAACGATATGTGTTTAAGTTTCGCTCTCAAATCCCATTTCAACTTTGAGATTCCTTGATTTTACGGCGCAACCATCGAAATATGGCTCTGTAAGATTCTGGCGTTTTAAGTCAAGATCTCTCTATTGCAAAGAAAGAGAATTAGTTCTGTGAACAAAATTTGTTAGGTAGTATTTATTCTTGTACAACAGTATGTTTACCTAAGTATAACCTTATCAGTAAAAATTTTTATTGCTTAAAATAAAGTAAATAAGGATCATGAGGGTTGAAGTAAAGCAGTGGTTGCCTATCCCAAGTGGGATAGGTGGGATAGTGGGATAGGTGGGATAGTGGGATAGTGGGATGTGGGATGAAGTGGGATAAAGTGGGATAATGTGGGATATTGTGGGATGAAGTGGGATAATGTGGGATGAAGTGGGATAAAGTGGGATAAAGTTGCAAATTCAAAGATTAGACTATAGGAAAGCCCACTAGGTCCGATTTCACCCGCAGGGGAGTCGCAAAGAAAAATGTCTAACGGAAAAGTTGTTCGTCGGACCGTGTGAATGAAATATCACGAAAGAAAAGTGTGAATTATGACATAATATATTGCATGACCGTATCTAGGATTTCATTACCGGTACTGTAAAATTCTAATTTGGGGTACAATTAAATGAGCTAGGTAATTATTCCGCGAGTACTAAGGGTTATACTATAAAGGTTACTATTATTATAGAAGGGGAGGCTATAAATAGGAGAATATGACATTACATGCGCAAAACGATGCTCTACAAAACGTTTATTAGTGTTTTACTGCAAAATGTAACTTTCCTGAAATAGGGCTAACTAAGGGGCAAGTTTAGCCCATGTACCAGACCTAGAGATATATAAATAGGACACGCTGTATTTTTTTACATTTTGGGGGTGCTTTATGATTCCCCAAATAATCACTCATCTGACTAAGGGGGTTTACCCAAAAAATTGTGCCACTTGGATATCGCCAATAAATGCCCCCCATTTAGGCTGCAGTTACAAAAAAGGGCGTTTAAATTGCAATACTGTTTATTTGGTTGGAAATCAAGCTACAAGTCTCAAATAACCGATTATTTTACCTGAAAATAAAATCAATTATTGATTTTATCTTAAATAATTTCACTTATTTCGACGTACGCACGGGATAATTAGCTCATTTGTACCTCAAATTAGAATTTTACAGTACCCGTAATGGAATCCTAGATACGGCCATGTAATATATGTATAAAATTGACAATTGTCGTGATATTTAATTCACACACATAATATGTCCGCCATCCACAAACATCTTCCGCGGTCCTTGCACATGACACTCTATGGTCCGACGAACAACTTTTCCGTTAGACAGTTTTCTTTGCGACTCCCCTGCGGGTGAAATCGGACCTAGTGGGCTTTCCTATAGTCTAATCTTTGAATTTGCAACTTTATCCCACTTTATCCCACATTATCCCACTTCATCCCACATTATCCCACTTCATCCCACATTATCCCACTTCATCCCACATTATCCCACTTCATCCCACATTATCCCACTTCATCCCAGTGGGTAGTTAGTGTTGGGAGTCCTGATTGGGAGACCAGACAGTAAAATGTTTGAAATCAGTTTGACTATAAAGATTTGATTTTATGATTTTTTTTTTATCCCACATTATCCCACTTCATCCCACATCCCACTATCTCACATCCCACTATCCCACCTATCCCACTATCCCACCTATCCCACTTGGGATAGGCAACCACTGCTTTACTTCAACCCGCATTTTATCTAATACGAGCATGCAATGCAATATCAGGCACGTATCCAGGATCGTAAGCTGGGGGGGGGGTGCACAGCAAGATTTTTTACAGAAATTAATAAATGGTAGAGCAAAATTCTACTATGAGGAACAATTAAGTGCATACAACGCTTTGAATTATGTCCAAACAAACTGAAAACGCAACAAATTCGCGCGTAGCGCGAATTTTTTTCTTATTTGAACTTTTATGGTAAAATAAGCTACTTTTCTTAGATGTCAAAAACATTCTGGGGGGTGCACGTGCACCCTGTGCACCCCCTCTGGATACGTGCCTGGTCATTCCTTATTTGATTAATTATCTCAAGACCGCAGAATTACAAGTTGAAGCTTTTGTGATGTTCACATTCGTGTTTGTGAAACAAGCTCTAACATAGTGTTATAAGTCATACCGCGAATTAGTTTTAAAGTAATGGTGTATTGCAGTTTAACATGCACTGTGAAAGCCTCATTCCAAACACATTAAATTACTAAAATACGAAAATGATTGTTGAAAAGTCATTCTTGGATTGTTTTACCAACCGTCAAATTGAAGTATACTGCCAAATTGAAGTCTACTGTCGAATTGAAGTCTACTGTTGAATTGAAGTCTGCTGTCGAATTGTAGTCTACTGTTGAATTGAAATCTACCGTTGAATTGAAGTCTACTGTCGAATTTAAATTTAAATCTGCATATATTTTAAATGCACAATATTTCAATATTGTGAATTTATTATTGAAAACGTTATTTCTATTTACCTTGTTTATTTCAACATTTTCATTTTTCATCAAACGATAGAAATCAGAACAGCTTTGATAGATCATTAAAGAACAAGTAAACACTAGCATCTTGAAAATATTCCCGTAAGTGTCATATGCTAATGTACATAGGTACAACATAAGAACAAAGATTGTCTCTGAATTTTTTAAATTTTGGTACTCCATTGTTTTTAGGTGACTTATTCCAAACAAACTTAGACCCTCAAAATTTTGATAAATAAATTGTAAATCACTAAGGAGTTCGTTGACCCACCAGTTGTAAAGGATAGAAGTTAATATAAATTTGACGGTAAAGAAAATTGTTCCGATTGTAGACGCAATTAGTAGTGGGGTACAAACCTGTGCAAAAAAAAGACAATTTAATAATTGAGAGCAAAATCATTCTATATTTTATTGGAGACATTCATCCATTTCTCATTGGTATTTGTTTAGAAATTGTTTAAGAAAGGTTTGTACAACTTACCGGTACATATGAGGCTTTCCAAGTGTATTCTGCAGGGTTGATTTGATGAAATGGATTCGCGGGTCCTGTGCATCATCACGATCATGCAGGAAGAGTGTACAGTGTGCTGAATACATTACATACACGCACTGCGCCACCGCCTCTGTCTTGCAGCGAAGCAGCTGAGTAGATACAAGTTTTTATTAAAATCAGGCGATTTCAATAAAATTATCAAAAACTTATTTTGCGCAATCCTTCGCGCTGCAGCGCTGGCGCGCTTGTGAAAAAACCCAATATCAACCGATTTGGATTAAATTGAGTTTTTCGAAGTTTGAAAATATGGCGATTTCAATAAAATTATCAAAAGATTGTTTTGCGCAATCCTTTGCGCTGCAGCGCTGGCGCGCTTATAAGAGAAATAACTGTTATCAACCGATTTGGATGAAATTTAGTTTTTTGAAGTTTAAAAATGTAGCGATTTCGATAAAATTATCAAAAACTTTTTTTGCGCAATCCTTCGCGCTGCAGCGCTTGTAAAAGGAATATCTGATATCAACCGATTTGGACTAAATTTAGTTTCTCGAAGTTTGAAAGTATGGCGATTTCAATAAAATTATCAAAAATTTGTTTTGCGTAACCCTTGAAACTGCAGCGCTGGCACGCTTATAAGAGAAATATCTGATATCAACCGATTTGGATGAAATTTAGCTGCAGCGCAAAGGATTGCGCAAAACAAATTTTTGGTATTTTTATTGACATCACCATATCTTCTAACTTCAAAAAACTAAATTTCATCCAAATCGGTTGATATCAGATATTTCTCTTATAAGCGCGCCAGTGCGAAGGATTACGCACAACAATCTTTTGCTGATTTTATTGAAATCGCCATATTTTTTAATTTAGAAAAACTAAATTAAATCCAAATCGGTTGATATCAGATATTTCTCGTACAAGCGCACCAGCGCTGCAGCGCGAAGGATTGCGCAAAACAAATTTTTGATACTTTTATTGAAATTGCCATAGTTTTAAACCTTTAAAAAATAAATTTAATCCAAATCGGTTAATATCGGCTATTAGTCTTATAAGCGCTGTTGCGCGAAGGAATGCGCGAAACAAAATTCCGATAATTTTATTGAATTTGCTGTAATTTTAAACCTTTAAAAAACAAATTTCATCCAAATCGGTTAATATCAGTGATTATTCTTATAAGCGCGCCAGTGCTGTAGCGCGAAGGAATGCGCGAAAAAAAATCCGATAAATTTATTGAATATACTGTATTTTTAAACCTTTAAACAACAATTTTCATCCAAATCGGTTAATATCTGTGATTATTGTTATAAGCGCGCCAGCGCTGTAGCGCGAAGGAATGCGCGAAACAAAACTCCGATAATTTTATTGAATTTGCTGTATTTTTAAACCTTTAAAAAACAATTTTCATCCAAATCGGCTAATATCAGTGATTATTCTTATAAGCGTGCCAGCGCTGTAGCACGAAGGAATGCGCGAAACAAAACTCCGATAATTTTTTTAAATTTGCTGTATTTTTAAACCTTTAAAAAACAAATTTTATCCAAATCGGTTAATATCAGTGATTATTATTATAAGCGCGCCAGCGCTGTAGCGCGAAAGAATAAGCGAAACCAAATTCCGATAACTTTATTAAAATCCCCATATTTTTAAACTTCAAAAATATAAATTTGATCCAAGTCGTTAATTCTTTTTTACTTATATGAATAAATCAACATCCTTTTGGCCACATTTGCTTAAATTCCGACACTGTGCATTTTTCGAAATGTTGTGTCAATATGTTTTATTACACCCCTCCGCAATTTTACATGCTTTTTCCGAATTTTCCACAATCTTTGAAGCCTCTTTTTGAAGCAGCGCAAGAAAACCCCAGCATGGGGTAAACGGTATCTTGTAGCCCGAGTTTTCTATTTTCCGACATATTAGGTATCTTCTTGGGGTATTCTTGCGCCGAAGTTTTATTAAATTTCAAAAAAAAATTATAATTTCGATCGCTGTGGTGGCAGTTTTTTGAAATTTTCATTTTTTATTGTCTTTTGGGTTTAAGTGATATAGGTGAGGCTCTTCTGTGTTTATTTTTATTACATTTAGTATAAAACGCGGAAGTTATTCGCATATCAGTATTTAGGCTGCCTTGCATTAGCTCGCTGACTGCATCTGTTCCACCCCTCCTGGGGGCAACAGCATATTTAAAAAAAATAAAATAAATGCATTTTTCTACTAATTGAAATATGTAGAATCACATATGCAAAATGCAGCTTCATTGAAAATGGTCAATTAAATACCCTGCAGAGTTGAAATGGAATCCTTCTACATTGCTGTTCTTTTCTCTTCCATTTTGAGAAATGCTTAAAAGTTTTTCCATGTAAGATTGCTTACTCCAAACAGACATTACTCCAACAATAAACACCAAATAATAAGAAATGTTGTACCATATTTGAAAAAAGTTTTCGGGTTTTTTGACTTTCGTAGAGAGAGGGACAGTTATAAATAACATGTAAATTGCCACCAAGTTGCTCATTGCAGTAAGACACTATATGAATTTTTAATTTTAAAACACATTCAAATATATTTGCAGCAATATTGGTGTAAATTTTTATGTAGTGTTTTCACTTACCTTCTGCACTTTGTTTGTGTGGATCTTGTAAGTACATCCCGTCAGATTTGGATTTTTTTATACGAAAAGGAATAATACAGCAGTAATAGGATAAGTTTAACAATGGGATTAGTATACGAAATTCTTGACCAACGAATTTTTCTCCATTTAAATTCATTTTAAAAGAAATCGCACTACTTCGTAAACGATCAAAAAATGAAAAATTCGAATTGGTGCCTCTATTTGCTTCCATTTTCAATTATGTTGTGCCGGCTCTAGATACTGCTTTGCTCTGCTTTCACCTTTCCTCCTACACTGCGCACTGCACTGTTAACATAGCAATACAATGAGTAGGTTTATGTTAGAAAGAACAATTCGTTACCCTTCATATGTAATTATTTAATTTTCACTCTTGCCTTATTAGCACTGTACTCCTTGTTTATGCATCATAAATACTACTCTTCCATTTCATTTGGTACACGCTATTATTGATTATAATTGGACTCATAACATATTGGGCTGTATGGTTCAATAATATTTCAGTGAGTTTTTATTTAGGTTTTTATTGATTATTAGGCTAGGTATTTAATCTAGCTTGAATGATTTCAATGTTTAGACTATAAAGAACCTTTATATGTATCATAGGCGTAGCAAGGATTTGGTTTCGAGGGGGTAGGAAATTCAAAACATGAGTTATCGAAGTTGAGCGGGTTTGTTGACGCAACTTTATCGGCACTAAAATTACCTTTATTTTTGCCATTGCAACTAGTTACGTATTTCTAAGGGCTTAGGAGATATTTCAATTTTTCGAAAAATTTATCTTAAATTTAAATTTAAGAGTTTACCCAGGTAGCAGAATATATTGCATCGACATACTATATCAAAACAAACACTGATAAAATGTTAATGACATAACTCATGAGTAATTTAGATTTTTTAGAATTTGAAAAATTTAAGGTCTTTTTTCAATCGTAGGTGTAAAAAAACATCTCTTAATGTCATAAGTGTTATCAGTATTTCTTCTTTGGTACTAAAAGTGGATCATCATTTTGTAGGGTAACTACCACAGTGTTTATCTATGGAAATTTGTGTACAAGTATAGAGCCTGTGGAATTCTCGAGAAGCAGGAAAGGTGTACAGAGTGTATGATCAACAGTCATTACTCATTACAGTCATTAGTAGGGTATAATGGAAAGTAGTGGTAGATTTATAACATCGGCAGGGTACAATGCACAGAAATTTTAAAAATCTCAAAACTTTCAAAAATTATGAAACTTTAAACAATAATTTGAAAATAACCTACATTTTTCTATACGTATTTGCTTAATGGTTCATTGCAACTTGGGACGACATGCTGAATGAATGTCATGAATGAATGAAGCAATTTAGCTATAAATAGCGATAGTAACATTATCTACACGCATCCATTCATCCAATTATATTTTCCATTTGTTTTTTACCTGACCGAGTCAACGACCGTGTTGTAAGCTCTCAATGCAGAAAAATATTATGGACGTCTTTTGGTTACTAATTTATTAATTTATTCTTTTGCTTAACCGTGTTCAAGCCGACGTATTTTGGCTTTGTACAGGCATGAAAAAAAGTCGGGAACCAACTCGCTAGGTTCCTTTAGGAAGCGGTCCAACTCCCCACACATCCCTGGAAGGGGGCGGGGTGAATGATAGGAAACGGAGGAATTTACCATTTTTTTTAATTGAATTTCTGGTAGATAACGAAACTTTTTTGTTATAGGCTGGATGATAAAAGACATTTAAATTAAAAGATTTGACAAGTTATTACGCGAAATATTGGGTGTTATTCAACCGAGCGCTTTATTCAACCGACAGCGGGTTACCCTACTCTATAATATACTTTATTCTAAATATTATGACATACACATAATGCAAAAAGACAAGAATATTTAATTGCTTCAAGAATATTTATTGTGAGCTTTCAAATTAGCCATAAATTATGCGTTTTTCTCATTCAAATTTTCATTCTTGGTGATGTTAAATTTTAGGTTTGCAATGGTTGGGTGATGTAATGACTGTATTTGTTGCATATTTATTATTCACTTCCAAACAGACCAGATTCATTATGTGTGAATTTATTGACATTGTTACTTCCGGGTTCTACGATTCACTACTACTTATTTAATTACTACGCTTTTAAATTAATGTAAAGTCAAATGCGTTTAGATATAATAGAATATATGGAATACTAAAAGGCTGCTAACGAATTTGTATTTAAATCCATAGTATTTGCGATGATTGTACCAGTTGCGGTTGAAAATGATGCATCCGATTTGCCCGCTGTGCTGTATTGCTGCAGTTGGAGGACAAAATAAGTGATGTAAATACTCAGTATCTGTGACAAAAGAGAAAAAACAAAAATAACACACACATAATTACAAAAATAACACACACATAATTTTGTTGCTTACAATATTTATAAAAATAATATAGAAAATGCAGTAGACAAAACACTCAAAAAAGTAAAATACAACTTTTTTCCGCACACTTAAAATACTTGGTACAAAAAATTAGGAAACGGTTCAAATGTTATATTTTGATTTCATACCGTTGCTATGAATCCGTATGTAACGGTGCAGAAAGATGCACAACTGAGGCCAATATTTGACAAAGAGGATTCCCAAAAGAGGAAATTGTAAGTATCTTTGTTTTTACACGACGTTTGAGATTCATCGACACTGACCTCGAAAGTATGGAACTGATGTATTTTGTAGTGGTATAGCCACGTCTTTAGATAACCCATCTAAAAAATTATTATTTTTCATAATTTTAATCATTCATGGATATAGGATACAAATGAATAGCCTCAAAACGTAAATGCCTAGTTGTTTGAACAATAATATTTTCAGTAATAATTAGTTAGTCGTCTCGACTTTTAAATTTATTACACCAAATAAAGAAACACATTATTTGGGACACCCCATCAGCACGGGTATATTTATGGTATTTATATATTACAGTTGCCAGAGGCGACCGTTACAAACCGGGAAACATGCAGGGCAAGCACGAACAGTTCGCACCTGCCCTGCATGTGTCCCGGTTTTTAACGGTCGCTTCTGGTAACTGTATTATATATATTATAAAGATTCACTAGTTACCTTCTTGTGGGATGCAGCCGCAATAAATAAAAACGGTAATCGGCAAAGCACACTGAAGTAATACATACTCCTCCAAACGATGTTAAGTGATGAAACACTTTGATGTGCAAATATCTCGTGTAAGAATGTAGTCATGATGTCAAATGTTTCAGCACCAACTAGAATATTCACAAATCTGTTAACACTGTCCGTTATTTGCACGGTATATTCATATCTCTCCATTATCTGCAATTTATTAGGCACACAAAATTAAAAATAAAGTATTTGGATCATTTCCATTGTTATTCAAAACGTTATTTTTATTTACCTTGTTTATTTCAACAGTTTCATGTTTCAACAAACGATAAAAATCAGAAGAACTTTGAAAAATCATTAAAGAACATGTGAAAACTAGCAACGTTAAAATATTCACATAAGCGTGTTTTACTTTTGTGCAGTTGTGCAATATAACAACAAAGATTATCTCTGAATTTTTCAAATTTTGTTACTCTATTGTTTTTAGGTGATCCATTCCAAACAAATGCAGCCCCATAAAATTTTGATAATTCGATTGTACAGAGATATGTAATTCGTTGTCCAATATATCGTAAACAATAGCATATATTATAAAGTTGAAAATGCAGACAACTGTTGCGGTTGTAGACACAATTAATAGTGGAGAACGAACCTATATAAGAAATAAAAAAATATTTAACTTGCTAGAAAAATCAATTCTTGAAAATTTTATTAGATACATTTATCCCATTCTCATTTGTATGTGTTTAGAAATTGTTTAAGAAAGATTTCTATATATTAGTACATTATAGTTTTCTCTCTCTCTTCCGTTTTGAGAAATGCTTAAAAGATGTTCCAAGTGAGATTTCTTACTCCAAAACGACATTACTCCGACAATAAACAGCAAATAATAAGAAATGCTGTACAATATTTTAAAAAAGCTTTCGGGCTTGTTGACCTCCGTAAACAATGGGACTGTCATAAATAACATGTAGATTGCCGAAAAGTTGCTGATTGCCGTCAGACACTATATGAATTAATAAATTAGGTAAAAATTAAAACACATTCATAAATATTTGCAGCATTATTGGTGTAAACTTTAATGTAGTGTTTTTACTTACCTTTTGCACTTGATTTGTGTGGATCGTGTACATCCCGTCAGATTTGGATTTTTTTAGACGAAAAGGAATAATACAGCAGTAATAGGATCATAGGTGGGCGACCTCACCTCAAAAGTTGAGGTTGAGGTCCATTTTGAGGTGCCTCATTACTTCTGGCAGCGTAA
>JAQFYB010002650.1:0-23211 GCA_034694085.1 Pogonognathellus longicornis
TTCTCCAGTCAAGAGAAATAATTTAATTCGTTCAAAAAAGGCCATGTTATCATAAGAGCCATAGATACGGCCCTTAAGCACAATTCGTAGCAGTCATTTTTACAGAAAAAATTATAGAAATGCATTATAAATTTATAACATCATTTATTATAATAACATTCGTCACTCTTGCGCTTGGTTGTAAATGTAATACCACCTTACTCATTAAAAGTTAATCTCGCTTTAGAGTTTCTATACTAATCTACAAACCTTAATATAGAAAATTTATTCTCAATATTATCAAAAAACTGAACGACGTTTATATATGACTACATTTATTAGTTTTGACAAACACGTTTCCCATAGGAGTGCGTCCTGTATTCCCGTGATCAAACAGACGCTATTTACCCAAAAAATGTAGCATCTAAAAAATTCCACTTTATTCGAATAAAAGAGCAAAATTTTTTACAAGTGGGTTTATTTGTGTATTTGTAGAGCTGGCTTGTGATGTACTTCCTGGGAGATGAAATTTGGCCTGACATTTGGTGTCACTTCTCTAAATCGGACCGAAGCATGTCATCGTCGTCCATTGAAGAGCCTTGCAGCGCCCAGCCCTCGTCTGTCCAGCCAGGAGCCCAGCTTTCTTTTGACAGTGAACCATTGCTCGGAGCTCCGTCAAGTTCTTCTGCTTCTTTATCTGTCACTGGGAAAATATCTGCAGTGGCTGTGGCATCGACCTCTTCTTCCTCCTTGTCCACTACAGCCATCACTTCATCTGTCAACAGCATCCCCGCATCATCTTCGTCCTCTTCTTCAACTGCCCGAGCCGCTGCTCCCGCAAACGCTCCCACCTCCATTCCAGGTCCCTCCACTTCTGCCTCTGCCTCCTCCAAAAAATCTTCCGGCAAGAAGCATCAGCGCCCTCTGAGCAAAAAACCGAATTGGTCCCAACCTGGGGGCAATGAGATCTACGAACTCAGGCTCGATGCCATCAGCACAATTTACAAGTGAAAGTCAATGCCGCAAAAATAATACCATCACCCATTTCTTTACATGCACAGATCTCTTCGGAGGACAATTACGCGTAAAAATAAAACGTAATGCTATAAGTGCACTACCCCCTCCCATTCAACGTTCCATGTTACATATACCAAGGTTAGGTATTAAAGGGACTATTGAAACAGAGATTAACAGTCGAACACAGAAACCTACGTGTAAAAAGAACACGAGAGAGTTTAGAGATAGAAAACTCGTCTCTTTATAGTTAAAAAGTTATCTCTGATGATGTCAAAAATAGCGAGAACTCTAAAAGGGCAGATTTACAAATGCATAAATGCTACGAATCTATTAGCTGCGGAAGTAGACAAGATAATAGTTGCAATTATAATGGAGACAAGCGGATTATTAGTTTGTAGAGTCAGGTGTCAGGTGAATGATAAAATGGTAATAACTAGAATAGCACTGTAATATTAATATTAGGTAGGTATAGGTAAATATAAACATAGTAGAAACATGAATTAATTACAAACCATAAAAAGGCTAATAATAAATACCTATGATATTGAACTAAATAAATACTACAAATATATACTATTATACCATGACTATACTATTACTACTTCAAACGAAACGATTAATGCAGCAATTAGAGTGAGTAGATCGAGAATTGCATTTATGTTATGTCATACGAAATGTTAAAACTTAAAATGTTTCTCATCTGCGTGTACTACATAATACGACTCTATTATTCAGAATGAGCATGATTGTTTGTAAGTTGAGAGTGTGTGCTGTATCAAAATATATGAAATGCAATTATTTGGATTCAATATACATACTTATAGCATGTAAAAATACAAATGAGCGTACAATTGGTTATGTTGGAAAAAATGTGAATTAATATTAAATGATTGTATGATATAAAAATAACAGAAATAGCAAGTACTACTGCAAATATTGAATGTAAGTACATTAGTAATAAAGTAAGACAAAGTTTTTAAGTGTATAGATAATATTATTAGAATTAGAAAAGAAAGGTTTGTATATCATATTATATCCAGATAAATGTTAGTACTAGGGGCACAAAGAGAAAGTAGTGTGTAAAAGGAGAAAAAGCTTTCCACAGGTAGTTCTTTGCGGTACATAGTATGTGAAATTAATAATGTCAAGCTTTATACTCAGAGGGTTCTTCATTCCTACTGAAAACTGTCTTGTGACTTTTAGGTGCACAAAGAATACTTGGGAAGTAAAGAACATAATGCTCTATTAATGAATTAATGTAAGTATGTAAAAACAAAGTGTGATATAAAATAGCCATTCCATGGAGTAATGATTCCAATCCAATGAGATTCCAGTCCTCACATGGTAAAAACCCCTTCATTAATGTAAAAGAACATAACATAACGTAATTTATAATACGTCTATCGTTATGAATACTTAAAGCTATACTACATAGGTATACCTTACGTACGAAATTGTAAGGCTGCGCATTGCATGTGTCAATTGCTCCAGAATTAGTATTTGAGTAAATGACCTACGCACAAAAATGAAAATGACATGTGCTGTAATGCATATTTGACAGTATGGTAATAATTGCATGTAAATCTTAGACTAAGAATACTTGCAACAAGAATCTCAAGTTTTCTTGTTTACATCTGATATCGGAGCCTTAGCGCAAGGTGGATACGTAATGTAAGTAGATGTACAACATTTTATATACTAATTGTAAGGTTCTTTAAAATAGATACACATCTTTTGTTCCTTGAACATCCGTGGCTGTGTCACTCGGTAAAGAAATAAGCTGAAGCAATGCTAGAGCTGTTTCCGTTAACCCACAAATGTTTCAAGTAACCCCAGAATAAAAAAGTGAAATAATGTCATCGTATTATTATTATTGTATTCGAGATGAGTAGAAAGTACTTGTTAAGCGACCTTTACCTGTCACCTTGTTTAGCAGTAGTCCATTTTAGATAAACCTCCATGCAATCTAATGATAAGAGATAATAACAATTAAAATAAGGCCAAGAATTTTTAAATCTGAGACTTTGTACTTTACTTGTGGAAGTTATTGTAATTTTCGAGATGAACAATGATACACACACGATTGCCAATTAATGCACAACCCTCTCCACAAAAAGAATGGAGATTGCATTTAGTATTTAGTCATTCCTTTTCCTACATAGAACATGACTATCTCTACCTCTATTAAGAAAAATAATGTTTCGATTGACAAGTTAAATAAAGTGAGACAAACAAGATTTGCTTTCACCATTTACAAACCTTAGAAGCCTAGAAGGTAAATCAAATTAATTAATGGTACATAAAGCTGATAAAACTACAATGATTTGTTTTTGTCCAAAGTCATGTTTGGATTTCCGAAAGATGTAGAAGTATAAAGTAGATGTGTCTAGCACAGAGGAAGATTAATTGTTGTATAGGCCAATCTCCAATAACTCATAAGACTTGTGCACCTGGAACTGATTTACAATTATTAGTAGATAGTTAGGCAGAAGCCAGAACTTTTTTGCAGCTCCGTATTATCTGTTTGTGGATAAAGTACTTAACATTAAAATATGGAATTTGCAGAAGGTGGAGAAGCACACGTGTATGCGATTGTTGATTTATTTTATTTTATTTTGAAATGGGCTGATACTAACGTTAAAGTTAGTTTATTGTTAGACCTAATATACATCTATCAGATTAAACGAAATAATTGTAATGAGTATACGTGAACCACACACTACTTCACATGGCATAAACCCGAAACGTAGCCGCTAATAGAATCCACATACCTAGTCATAAGAAGGTTTAGCATGTACTGCTACTAAATAGTTTAAGTAACGTAAAATGTACTTAAGGTTAGATTATATGCAATAGCGTAAACATGGGTGTGAATTTTGTCTACATGTATTGTACATTAAAATTAACAGTAATCGTCTTGTCCTAAAATCTAAGTAAGATTACCCTAAGTTACCTACACACATAAAAATGATTAGCCAGAATTTGAGATTGTGCGAGTTCGCTATTGCAATTCAAAACCAAGGTAATAAAAGCTCCTTGCGTATTGTTTGTTGTTAGTCTGAGTGTATCTGTGCAATAATTCCATGCATTGTTATTTGAGATTGTGTGATGGATGTCTGGTGTTCATGTTGCTATAATTGTTATGGTATGTACAAAAACTATATTTGAGCGTGTGTACACATTATTGCAACGACTCGTGTCGTGTCGTAAATAAAGGAACGTTCCAAAGAAACTGAACATTGCATTTTCATTTTTTATTTACATTTTCAAAAACCTTTTCTTCCATTACACAAGAAATCAATTTGCATTTACAATACTATTCTGTATATACCATACACACAAAATTTTATCACTGCAACACTTCATTTGCTAGTTAAATAAGGCCAGTTAACCAACATTAAATAAAGTACCTGTGCTATTGCTATTACATTTATACAGCATAATAAGATATTTTAAGTCCACGAGTAATGCTTTTTGAGGAAGCTGCTTACCATTGTCAACCTGTCGAGTATTTACATTGTGCTTTTCATGTCCAAAGCATATTATAAGTAAGAACTCAGTCGAGATTCTTCATTCTATTCATCTTTTTGTGTACGTACTTAATTAAAGGCAGACGCAACGCACAGGAACATCTAAGTAGATACTAATTTTGCACAGCATAATGTTTTCATGTTAATATCATAGAGTTGGTTTGATATTTGATCCTGGTGGTAGTGAGTGAAGGATGTATGATGTGCATTGTCTCATTTATTGTGTAGAGAGTAGACTGTAGGTAGCTAATTAACTTGGGAATTGACAGCACAGACAAACAAGACACAGCCCATCATTTCATATGAATCTCATGTTATCTCGCTCGACAACAAAAACAACGACCAAACAACTAAAGCCCAGAACCAACCAACGAGCGCAACGCTCGCTATTTTCATTTAGGATATTTCCCAGCTTGCCATGTCATTCAAACGTGAGTAGACAAACAGCTTATACATTTTTCATATTATGATTAACAAACTGTACCAGCAGAAATACTCACTCAAATTTAATACACCGCTATGCTATAATAAAATAAAGTTAAACTACATAGAACCTATATATACGTATATAAACTATATACATAAGTACCTACTAGGCACTTGGAAACAGAGTTTATTACAGTGTGGTTTGTGTATATAAAATGAGCATATTTGACACATATTAAACGGTGAAATTATTATTGGCTGAGGCAGTGGATAAGATAGCGTTGATATGATATGATAATAATGTGTCACAGAGTCAAGTGGACTAAGAGAGGATTACGTACAGCAAGGAAGGACTCCGAAGTGGAAATAAAGGTCGTCCAATATTGATATGCATACTAAATTTATATACAGACTCTTTTTCTGTGTGTTTTGAAGATAACAATTATTGATGTTACATTTGTATGAGTAAATATCATTAGCATGAATTTACATGAGGAAATTGAGTTAGCCTTTTCTTCAGGGGTGCTCTACATTATTAATGGATAAGCCCGAATATCATTATCTCACTGGGGAATTTATACACATTTACTTTTGCATCAGCCATGCCATGAGATATGAGAATATTAAACACTGAAAAGGGAAACAGTGCCAGAATTTAACTTGGAAATAAAGGTGGGCACAGAAAACTCAAATCTCATCCAATAGGAGTTATTTCAAGCTATGTACGTGTAGACCACAATAAATATAATTCATGTACCAAATTAATTGTAACTGCAGTCTGACTTCAATGGATCATCGTGACGCTTTCTGCATGATCATGACTTAAAATTACATTATGAAATGCATTTGTCAAATTGAAAATTGCAAAATACTAAGTTCCATTTTGTATAACTTCTGATAATACTCCTACAACAGACAACAAGGTGGAAGAAAAATATGTCAAATCTATTAAAATCATCTTGTGTTTAATAGTAACTTACTTGCTATAGTCTTACTAAACAATAATATAATTAATATTGAATTCCTGACTTTAGTTACGTGCTTTCTGGATGAACACGTTTATATTTTACATGGATAAATGTTTGACTTAAGTGGAATTATTTGTAGTTGGAACAAAATGCTACATCACCAATCGAGTAACTACAATTGCGTATTAATTTCACGTTTGTGCAATGCCATTGCATGGATTTAACTAATTACAATCTTACCTTGACCCATGAAAGAAAACAAGCTTACTGCTTCACTCACGATTGACTTTCTGCTTAAATGCATTTTTACGATTGCTTACCTAGTGCATGCAAACATTACCTAACAGTAATACTATGTCACAGTCGCAAAATAAATCAGTCATATGCAGTCGCAAAATTATTCACAATGCATTGTTAAAACCACTTAATGTCATATTGCTTCATTCCCTTCGCACACTTTGCCTTCTAAAAAACTTGCCAAGGTAAAATAATTATTCTAATTAATTCACGAAGGTTGTTCCATGAAATAAAACAGTAATTTATCCAACTTGTCTTCATAAACCTAATTATAGCTATATCTGATTTTAGAAAATGTGTTGGTTATTTCAGTCTCAATTCCAACAGAATCATTTTCATTTGGTGTGTGCCCATCTCTAAAAACAGGTTTATACAATCATTATTCATATACTAAAGATTTTACGTGAAGCTGGAATCTTTACATTGTTCAACTCCTGTGCTATAGAAAACATAATGCTTATATAGAATAGCATTTTCTATGGTCCATGTCATTTCATCGGAAGTTCGTGACACAACGGTGCTCGCATCCATACATCGTTTTGAAGGAAGAACTCTTATTAGAGTACCTACGTAAAGTAAGCAAAATTTATCATTATCACAACATAACTGCACATACCTTCTAAACAAGCTTAGTAGGAGCAACACGACGACATTATCAACGTCAACCAGAAACCCAAATCAAGAAAAGCAACTGTGTGTCCATAGTCGAAGTTTCTTTTGGGTAAACAGGTAAACGCCACCACTCCACGAACGCACTGCACCCGCACCCGGCAAGTAAAATAAAGTTGGTAAGAGACAAGTTAGTCTGAAGGGTTTTGAGAGACAAGGAGTGTTTGCAGTGCAGTGGAAGTACAGTGTGTTGGTAGCAGCGGAAAAGGAAATAGTGAAATCGGAGTAAGTTTTTGCAAACACTAGCTTTGGAGTTGACTGGAAGCTTGACGTCAGACAGCCCCACAGGCAGCGTAAATGTTTTCACTCATAATATTTTCACTGGGATTTCATTTAATTAGCATAACAAAGCAAAACTGGGACTCTCTCTCACTCGCATGTCTCGTCCCACAAAAATAAATTCCCAATGAAAATCAACGTCATCATATTATATTGTGTACCTATATACAATACCGAGTGTAGTCAGATTCTAATGAACTCAAAATGTTACACAAAATCCTCAACTTAAATATTAAAACATTAGCGTAAAGATACCATCGAAAGTAAAGCAGCACTTTTCAGTTTTGTTCTTTCCATCTTATATCTACTTGAAAATCATATAATGAGTTGAATTTTCCAAACCCAGAGACCTATTTTAACCCATATATTTTGTAACCCCAAACCTGATGAGATTAAGACTACTATTTCATAAACCCATTTAATTCCTATCCCTACCCAACAGAGGCCAATGTATTATCTGTATTGGATCAAATTTTAGTAAAATATTATTTATTACATAACATAAAATATGGTTTAAAACTTGGAGCTTTCAGAGATAAGGATTTTTATAAACCTTTATCATGCATTTCCTCTAGTATGGAACTCAAACCCCGAATCAAGCCCCAACTAACCTAACCCACTAAACCTGCCCAGCCACGATATTTGTTAAGTATGAAGTAACGGAAGCTATTTTAGAAATGATTTGTGTCCGTCTGTCAGTTTGGACAAACTTTTTTACTAACAAAAAATCTAGAGAAAAGTGTAGAAAACAGTTTTGATATACCACAAAAGCTTGTAACAGTTTCTAATTTTAAAAGAAATGCAGTCATTCACAATTTTTCTTCAATAGATCTTCTTTCAAAACTAGTGTATGCAAATTATTAATGGAAGTTAGGGATAATTAGGAAGTGTGGATCGCAGAGTTTGAGGGGAAAGATGATAACTGATAACTATAATAAATATTCCCGAAACAAGATGCAGCAAGGATATGATTTAAATCAATATTGATGCACACATACGTTATACGATACATAGAACTTAAGTATGAGTGTACTCTTTAGCTGCCTTAAATTTATTCTGTTTAAACTCTTTAAAGATGCAAGTAAGCTAACGATTTCATAGTAGGAAAATTTCACAACCATAACATGGAAATTGATTTTGCGTTTTGAGTACATTTACTATTTACTATAATATGACCACCTCAACTTGCCATTTATTGATGAGACATTATTGCAATAAACCTTGAGTTATATTTAAGCTAACACATGAGACGCTTTCGTTGGAAATCTCAATTTAATATTTACACATGTAGCTTAGGAGGACTGTAGAACAATTTCCATCTCGTATCTCATAATAAATAGCATATTCAGTTCTGAAGTATCAGTACGAAATTATTTAGGTAAGAGATGCCTAGTCTAATCTAAATGTTATGAAAACACACCTAGTAATACTCCCAAGATTAATGTTTAAAGCTGAATATTGATTTCTATTTTATTTTCTGTCTCATGCCTCATCATTTTATGAATGCGTAGGTGTGTTGAACTTAACTGTAGAGATCTGCAGCAGTTTTGATGTAGAAAATTAAATTTTGCTATGTAAAATACGTCTGGTAGAAAGTTATTACTCCGACACGACAATGTTGAAATATCATTTGGATGATCACATAAATAGACTGGAGAGGTTTATTGGCTTTTGGCTGCATAAAAGTGGGAAACCTGTCCTGGTCTATAGGTGTGTGTATAATAAATCATTTCAGAATTCAAGAAAGAGAAAAATGAAAACGTAATATTTTTTAAGTATTTTTGAAATTGAATCTTCCAAGTGCTCTTTCACATTTTCCTCCATTTTTCCCATAGGATATTTATTCATTTGGGCGAGACGGTGAGAGAAAAGTCGTAATGCTTCGTGATAATATTATTTGTAGCGTATTTTCTCATTTTGTGCACAAGTGAGTTTGAATGTTGGCAAAGGAGTAAAAAAGGAAATTTGGCATGTAGAAATGAATAGTGAGGGTGTGAGTAAATCTGTTTGTTGTTTTGTGTACATAGATTGGGAATCTTTGACATAAATATGTCAATGATATTCGTATATACTTAATATTTGTCGATGCAACTTACTTGCATTTTAAAAGACACTCGTTTCTTAAAACAGTAAAGTGAATTAGATGTTTTATATTTCTGCATTTTTCAGTCTACCCATAAAATTGAAGTGGTGCCGGAGTGAAGTGGCGGAGGAGCCTGAAAGTTTCAGCCGGAGGAGAACTCTAAGACAGAGTTTGTGAAATATGGCCCGCCTTCGGAATTTATTACCTTATGCTGGGAATAGAGGAGCCTTCCTGCTTCTTTTCCTTCATCTAATTACATTTTGCAGTCAACTCCCGTCAAGGTAAAACAAAACAAACGCTATATACTAATACCTACACCTTCTCACAATAAGCTCAAATTACATGGGAAGTAGTCAAACGAACAATGACTAAGTAAGTTTATAAGTTTATGTATTATATCGTGTCTTCATCCCTCCGTGGCCGTACCAAGATTATTCACCTGTCAATTAGAAAGACGAAAACAGAACCGTCTATAAAGTAATTATAATATACCATAATAACCAGTCTCACTGTCTCACTGAAGACTACACCATTCATTGTACACACACATCAAATACCTAAATAAACCTTATTAATATTACACATATTATATAAATAGAGACATCAAGACGAATGTGAAGCTTTAGCATAAATGATGCGTCTTAACAGCTACAACCAGAACAGTTTTTGAGACAAATTCAAGTGAAATGACATGAATTTACCGTAAAATAAACGTGGAAATCCTATGTTCATGCAATCTGTACAGATTCTGATTCAAATACGATACATTAACAGATCTACTATTTACATACTGTAGAAAACCCATAGTTTTGGTTTACCGTAAAGGACTTTAGCTTTCGGTAATTCAAAGAATAAAATATGCAGTGTCCATTGCATATGTAAATAAAAATTAGCTTCATGTGAAAAAGACTATTTCTGGGGCTGCTCCGAATTTAGAGCATGTATGTATGTTTGTGCATTGTGCAGTAGCAAGAGTAGGTTGTAGTGTATTTGGTAGGATTTCATTAGTGAAGATTTTCCCTGGAAATTCGTGTTTGTGTAAAACTATAAATGTAGCACCACAAACAATTAAGCTAATAGCTGCATAAACTAATGGGAGTGGTGTAGGTAAAAGTGAGATCCGAAATAGAAGAACCAACATAGAATTCGTGTAATGTGAATTTGGGAGTGAAGTGAATTCTTTCTTAGTTGTTCCTGTTCACTTCTTGGAACGAAATCTAATAAACAGCGATCCGTTGTTAACTTGAGTCGCTTAGTGTTTAGTCTTTTATCCACTCGTACAGGAAATTGAATTTCGTGATGTATTGTCTTAAAACGGTCTAAATTCCGAATTCCTCTCCGTCCTGACAGACTTTCCTTGTTCTCCTCCACTATAAGTAGTTTCTTCACGTTCCTCTTCAATTCACGAATGAACTTAACTTACCGACAGCCAATTCTTTGCACAAGAAACCTTTGTCTTGTACCCTGCCTACTATAATTTTTATTTCATGTCCAATGAATAGTACAATGCAGCTACGAAGTAATACTAATGATACGCAAATGTAAAGTGCCAAAAATATAGGAATATAGTAGGTCAGTGTATAACGCAATTGATTAATACTAGCAGGTATACCCACAGGATCATTTGTACGAGTCACTTGGTTTAGGTGTGAAGACTACTTTCCTTATTAGCAATACAAGAATAAAAACTTATTTGTAACAAGAACAGTTGAAAAGGAAAGGGACACAATTCGTTTATTCTCATCTGCAGTTTATAGTTTGGTTCTACACAAGTAGAGTAGAATATTAGTAGATTTTTGCGTTTCTTCATTTTAGATGGCTACTAACTAAGTTCTTTACATACACAACACAAAAATTTAGTTACCTACAGATAGTTCCAAAAACCCAATTAAATTCGTAACCGTATTTGACTTTAGCAGTCTATCTATTAAATACGCATAATATAGCAATGTAGGTACCTATACATTAGAAATAAAAAAAGTTTCGTTTTAACTGTTTCATTATTATTGTCTAAAACTTCTGGTAGTCACATGAAAGTGATTAAAAAGAACTTCAGTTTCAGGATAGCGCAAAAAATGCAATGAGTTATTTTTCTTAATTGACAAGGAAAGGAGACTTCTCTACATGAGAATATCTAGTCTAAAGGACAGTTGTTACATGAACAAAAACTAAATACAATATCTAATGCTGGTCAGTTTTTAATCTAGCCAAACAATTTTGCTCAACATTTCTCTTCGGGTTTTATACATTAAAAACTTTTCGATCAGAGTGGTTTAAAATTAATATTCTGTTGCTGTTTTAAGAATCAGATTTCATTTCTTGTTTGTAACGATGCCAAAAAGAGTGAAATTCAATCTAGAAAGTATTTCCTAGCATATTAGACTTCAGTAACAAACTTATAAGAATGGCTGAGCTTTTTAAATGGAGAATGCTAATAATATTATTATCAAATTGGTTTGTGAAAGTAAAACATTTGTTTAGCTTTCGCTTTCTGTTTTCTTCTTATATTATAAACTGTGTTACACAATTGTGCAATCTCATGTAGAACACAATGTTTAAAAGTAAAAAATTAAAACCAGTACAGAATTGGAGACAACTATTTCTCCGAGCGAGTAAACTGTTGAAGTTTTTTTATATTTTTGTTTGAGTTGTTGCTGTTGTTATTTGCTGGTGCTGTATTTGTGTTTGTATTTGTACTCACAGTGCTGGAATTGGAATTGCGGGCATTGGAGCTGTTGTGAGCAAGAAAGACAGGAGCTTTGATAAAGTCGAGAGCAACAATATTATTCAAAATACGAATGAGACGGAAGCCATTGAATTCCTGGGCACGTACAACGAAGAGATTGCTAAATTGACGAACATCTACTCCATCGCTGACTGGAACTACAATACTAATTTGACAGCCGAGAATGCAGAAGCAGCCGTAAGAATTTTTCATTATTGCATTTCAACCGAATTACATTTTGCACTGTGAACTTCAGCTGTAATGCTATAATCGTGGTTGTTGTATTTGCACTACTTATTACTTATGTACATAGTCCTAGTTCATTTCATAATACATAGTGAACAAACAAATAACAGCAGAAACTCTCAAAAGCAGGAGCTGAGTGTGCATTGAGTGTATATAAGGCATATAGAAGTTGTTCCATGAATCCATGCAGCAAAAGAAGGAATCTCGTAGCGTAAAAGCCTTGTTGAATTGAACAATGAACATAGGACGACTCCATGACGAGAGACGACTACTACAACAAACATTTCCTCCACTTGGACTGCTAAAACAAATTTTCGTTGCTGCTCTTTAAAGTTAAGATGAGTTGGGGTTTGGATGCTAGAGTCTCTTTGTCTTCTCATTTCATCTTGTAATCCCATCAATTTTCACATAAAACTCCATTACACACTCTGTAAATGTAAACACTAAACTGCCTCTGCAGTACTCACTTACGCATAGACTCAATACTCCTTTATCAAATACTCTCACTTTACTCCCCATACTTGAACCAAATATACATTCCTTCTCATTCATATACACAAAATATACGTAGGTATATTATACTATATACATATTAAACACAAAATGTGCTACATATAAATGCTGCATAGCTCTAAAACACACACACTGAAAAGTTTCGCTTCTTCTTGACAAAAAATTCAATGATGGCTGTACAATTTTTATGAAAACATTTACAAACTAACTTCCCAAAAACTTATTTACAAAATTACCACTTGGTGATGTGATGATGTTCTTTTGCAAATAGCGAGTGTATACTTTATCCACCAGTGTATTACAATACTACAAGTAGTAGAATACGGATTTCTTAGGTAATCTCATTGCATTGTGTAGTACAATATACAAAGTTTGCCAAGGATGCAAGGTGGAATTTCCAAGCAGTTTCTCTGGCGTTAAATATTTATCTAAGAAGGACGCTTGATCATTTGTAATATTGGAGAAATAAAATGCTCCAAAAAGGAAAAACCATTAAATATGATTGTGTTACGATAGTCTGCAGCAAGAAATTTTGATTTTGCTTCTGACAAAACTTTCTACTTTCACTATGTAGCATTACGCATAGTGTAGTACCCATGTGTATGTATTGTGTTACTGTGTAGAGTGTAATAGGAATGGACTAGGTAATTTATTTTTCTCCACTATCTTCACTATCACCTCGTTTCTATGTTGGATTTCATCTACTTAATGGAGCATTTAGTATACAAGAACTTAAGTTACAACAAAATATTGTAAAATGTTTTTTATGAAGTTGCATTTAATTTCTGTAGACTCAATAGGTGGTAAAAACATAATCAGAAACTGATATCAAATGTTTAAGAAATCCTGTACCAAAAAATCCAAGTTATATTAAATGCATTTATTTATGCAAAGTTTCATACATAGTATCAAAATGTGTGGTAAAACAAAGATTTAATTAAATTTTGTTGTTTGACATAATGTTGTGTGACATTATGAATTTAGATTGAGGCTGGACTGATTCTCACAGAGTATGGAGCCAGAGCTTATGCGAATGCATCTGAATTCGACCCAACAAATTTCACTGCAGACACTAAACGTCAGTTGTCGCGAGTTGGAAGCAAATCACTCTCAGATGACGAAATGAAAACTTTGTCCTTTCTGATCTCAGAAATGGGCTCTATCTACGCTAGGGTATGCCCAATTTAAAGAATCCCAACATAATTTTTTCTCTTTTCTCAATCATAATTATGGTTGTATTGTTCTAACACATGTAATTTCAATTCAGGTTGTTCAAAATCACCATTTGCATGCATTTTATAGATAGCTTTCGAATCTTGAAAAATCAATAACGAGCATGAAGATATTTACTTGTCCAATAGTGACACAACACTTTTTAGTAAGGTTGCGTATAATAAATGCGTTGTACATATGTATTAAGTTATGGCATGGGATCTGTAACGCTGCATTCATCAATCATGTAACAGTTTAATGGACATGTGGCACTTTATCTCTTGAGGGTTTCCATACTTTATTATCTATCCCTGGTCAGTGAAATTGATTGATAGGGTCCGATAGTCGGATCGCTGTGTACTTTTTGTCAAACTCCACTTTTGACTTTACTCAGCATAAGTGGATGCATATCTGAAGCATGGTGTATTCATACGTAGGCACATTGGATTAAGATATTTTCACATCTGTCATCAGGCTGTATTTTACCACGCCAATAATACTACGGTAGGATAAGTGACAGGAAAACGATAAGTCAGGAATACAAATAAATCTCTGTTTGACGGATTATCCGATATACTTAGAAATGGCTAAATATATGTATATAGCGAACTATATAATATTTTGGAATGGACATGGAACGTTTAATTTACCTTTACTTGGATATTCATTCTATCTGTAAAATTTTGTATCAAGCGACTTTTTGACTAATCCTGTTTATTACATGGATTAAAATCATTTGCTGACGAATTATCACTAAAACATAAATTCAGTAGAAAGTGAAGAAGCCATAGCAAACAATGGTTGTAAAGGGATGTGTACAAATCTGACATGTACAGGGTGTTGATTAAGTTAGACCAACTTTTCAAAGTGGAATATCTCATGAACCAATAGGAATTATGAAATGCGATATCCATCGAAAGAGGATGAATCAAAAATCATTTTCGTATATGGGTTGTCTAACTTTGGTAATATAATACGGCCAGAACAAGGCTTCAAATAAAATGGTCCTCCACTACGTTAAAATGGAAGTTAATATATTGCTTTGAACTGACGTAGTTCATGCACCGGACAGAATTAAGAGTTACAATCAATACCAATCGAAAGGGGAGACTTCAACGGTAATTTTCATGTACTGGTTGTCTAACTTTGGAAAATTAATGTGAATGAAATAATTGCCCAAGAAAAATGGGTCAATGACATATGTTGCTACCCACATCACAAAAGAAACAAGACATGAAATCGACCCATTTTTTTGGAAATTATTTCACCCGTACATTAAATTTCCAAAGTTATACAACCCATACATGAAAATGACCGAGCTTTTTAGTATAAAGGCTATAAAGTTGTGAAAAATTATTTTCTGATACTTTAGATAGGTTTAGTTAAAATATTTTTAACACACTATTAAAAAATGTAGACAAATCTTTGCCGCACCAGAAATGACTCCTCTGAAGAAGAGTGCCTATTTTTGGAGCCTGGTCTGACTGAGGTACTTTCCGAGTCTAGAAATGTATCTGAGAGGATATGGGCCTGGGAAGGATGGCATAGAATTGTCGGAGGGCAAATAAAACCTCTTTATATTGAGGTAAGTGCAAACTATTAACATTTTTCCCCATTACACTCCATCCTTACTCCACATCCAACACAAAACCACATACACTCTGATAATAATACCTTCAACTTAAACTAAATGAAACTCATCAGACTCCGAGAATTGCAGTGCATGTCGGTGTAAACACTACACATACATACAGAAATTTTAGAAACTCCAATATAAATGGTATGCAGACATTTTGCACTAAAAGTTTTTTCGTTTACTGCTAAGACTATACTGTTACTGCAATTAGTTCACTCGCAAGCAACAAATTGCAAACAGTGAAATGAAATCAAAAGAAGAAGCTTTAACCACCACCGCGACTAAAACAAGAACCTTCACTAGAAAATCTCAAGTAGAGTCTAAAGCAGATTCTCCAGAAAGAGAGAAACAGAGAGGTACGTGTACGAGTTTCTAATTTGGATGTATGAAATTGAAATGCTGGAAATTGTAATTTGCCATGCAGTTACGTTACAAGAGACGAGAAAGGGGAAACCACAACTGAACATAAACACGCCATTCATACAGAGGGAACTTAACTTGAAATTGAAAAAGGAATTAGTAAATAAATGCTATTATTAGTGTGACTACTAGCATTAAATTTGTTTTAAAGTAGTTCTTCTGAATCTACAAACTATATATACAACACACACAAACACACAGTGTATAGTATACTCGAACTCATAGTCACAGACATCAACAGCTGGCGGTGGCTGCTAAGAATTACAGAAATACTGTACAAATTTCCTTGCAACTCTTTCTGCCCTGCTATCAGAATATTTATTAAAGAAAGGAATATAAAATGTATAGGCCCAGCTTGAAAGCTGGAAAATGAAAGGGAAAGGATATAATGTTGTAGTGTAGTTGTAGTGCTAGGAAAGTGTACTTGAGAATTTTGTTGTATGAGATGGTAATGATAGGAGCGGAGGAAGTTGGTGAATGAAGTGAAATAAGGTGGAATGAGATCCAATGTGCGAAGTTTGAGTGTTGCGATTACTTTTAGTTGAGTGGGTTGAGGAGAGGGCGAGACGGAGAGAGAAAGGGAGAAAGAGGAGGAAAGCATCCGGACGACATGAATAACAAGATCATTGGTCCATAAAGGAGCAACTGGCAAAGTCCATGTCGTCCAAAGTGCGTTTTCCTCAAAACTCTAAAAGATAAGTGGATGATACCCAAGTCAAAATGCCAATTACAGTCCAAATGCCATTTACTATAATGTGTCGAGGAATAATACGCATGTAGAATGTATATAGGTATTGTATATTCTATATTAAGGGTGTATAAGCAACTATGAAATGTGCATACTCTACTTATTAGTTATTACATGTATATGTAGGTATGCCTAGGAGGGAAATAATAATATTATTGTTATTACAATGAATTTAGTAATCCGCTCTTTCTTGACTCCTCGGCTTATCTCCAAAGAGTCCTCTCGGTGTGCGTTATTAGTTGGTACGAATGAGCAGCTTGAAATTTAAGTTGTGTCACCTAGTGCGTAAAAGCAGGTTGAAAATACTTATTTAACAACTTTCCTGTTTACTTTATGTGCTAGGATGAGCTATGCGCTTCCAATTTCACAAACTATTCTATATTACATATGTGTAGTATGTTTGTATTAATATATACTGTAAATACAGCTAAAGCTCAAATACAGGCACATCGAAAAATGATTTTGCAGGTTGTTATTCAGCCTGCTAATAAACTGGGCAGTTTAAAAATACAGTTATTACATTATGATGATCCCTAGGAAAATCAGTCGAAACCCCCACCCAGCCCCCGAAGCGGGCGGGGTGAAAGTTAGGAAATCAAGGAATTACCCCTGACAGAGGACTGTAACATAACATTGTTACATATACTTGTTACATACATAGTTATATTATTTGCAATGATATTTAGGTTTAATTTTATTAAAGTTTCGCAATCATAGAATATTATTGTGTTAAGCATTTGAGTATTTGCACACACTAACAAAAACACGGGATTCTAACCAAACATTACTGTGTCACATGCTGCATCTAAGTGAATTAGCGACGAAATGTCGAGAGCCGAGAGTAGTTTAAGGGTACTATAATGGAGACAGGCTGTGTTCAAATGCCATTGACGTGGATCAATTACTGTTTTGCAATAAGGAATGAATAGTTTGTTTTGATCCTCTGACATTTTGATGGCGTAGTTAATTCTGGATGGCTTTTACATACAAAAAGTCGTTCACATATTTGTACCTCTCTTCTAGAAACTTTCTTTCCCGTGTAACCATCTGACATTTACGATTTATTGCTGAGGAGAATATTTTTTCCTACATGGAGAAAGCTGAAAGAAGTTCAATCTTAATTCGCCTTCATGGTTATAAATGGTTATTTATATTACACCGAGTATATTACAATAAGTACAATCTATATATGCATCGCTCCTACTATCACATCTTTAAATAAGTATGAATACTATCTGTAGAAATAATGAGAATAGCTTGTGAATCTGTATTACGTCCACGTTCATGGAGAAAGTTCTCACACCGTATTTTCACAAATAAAATGACTTTCTGTTAAAAGGATCACATTGCTGCAGCTTAAAATTAAGCTCTGATACTTTGATGGTTGCTTTTTAGGCCTCACGAGTTCTTGTAGAGCCTTTATTCTAATTACACCCCATAAGTTTCTTCAATTTAATAAAATCACTTTCAACTTTAGAAAATTATTTTATATCAAAATTATACAAAGAGTCTTTGTTAAAGATCAAAAATGCTATAATAAAATTTTGTCATCGATAATTCCTTTCTTTAAAAAATTGACAATTGAAGTATCTAGCAGGTTTTGAAATTTTCGACAAGGAATACCTCGAGCCAGTAGGCCAATTGAATTTCTTTGTAAGGATAAATGAATCATTATTTATTTTATTCGTTTTTGAAACCAGATGTTTATAAAAATAAATACGGCAAATTTTTGTAAAGGGCAGAAGGCAGAATAGATGTGAGGTGATGTGATGCAATGCATTCGAGCGTGTAAGAAACACGCTCGCATCAGCTTTAATCCGCTTTCGTGTGCTTATCATCCATCTCTCTGACAGAATCATCTGTAGTTAAAAATATCTGAAGATGGCTATAACATCACAGTAGTTCTCCTTAAACCTTAATACTCCATTGCTCCTAACAGTAAGGGGAAAAGTACTAGCGAAATTGTAACGCAAATAGAAAAGCCGGATGGTGATGTCAATGAATTCGCTGATTCAGCTTCATCGACGATGAGCTGGACTTTTCCTCCTCGAAAGTGTATACCACAATATTAATGGTACATTCTAGAAGAAAGCTGTATCTCTGTATATTGAATTCATTCTGGATCTATCTGGATTCGATATCCAGAAATTCTTATTCCGCTAACGGAAAACTAAAAAGGTAATGAAACAAGCCAAGCGTTGGACAGACGGACAAGGACGAAACCACCCACCAAATGAAACGAAACGATAGAATCACCACATCACAACATCAATTCACTTGCTTTCAATTCCCCTTTCAAATATTTCGTTAAGGAACGTAGACGTTTTTGTCCATACTATGCCATTCCAAGAAACCATCACACATAGTAATACCAGAAACACTTCTGATTCTGTTTATTTTCTTTGTGGCTATTTTTGTTGCAGAGTCCCAAGAGAATCCCTGCTTTTTTGTCGTCTCATTGTCGTTTCACTCTAATTAGAAGACTTATCTCATTAAGATGGTCTCGTATCATGCAGGACATCTAAATGTACATCCAGATAAACTTTAGGATCAGTAGAATGTTTCTTTACGAAACCGAAATTGTACTTATATATGGAATAGTTCAGTAATTAATGTGTAGTGTTAGTGTGTTTATATTATATACTCTCATGATATTGATCCACAAAATAGAAAAAATGTTCCGTTGCTTTTTATCGTGTTGCTTGTTTATCCTAGAGATTTAGAAAATTTGGGGATACTATCTAAAAGGTAATCTATTATAGGTAGGTAAGCCGCAACAAAATCTTGATTTTGCCCCAAAACGATTTTATCCCAAAACCTAAGTTTTTATTACGATTTTCAGAAATTTAGTCCCCTAGAGAAGGTGCAATATAAACATCCCAGTATTGAAATTTTACATTTAAGTTTCAAAAACTTTAGCACATCAGTTTATATCTACAAGTACATGGGTTTTTAGTATGACATTATAAACCAATACAGTAAATTAGAAAAGAAAAGCGTAGGAGTAAAAGCAAAAAAGCATTTGAGTTGATACTAAAATATGTTGAGATTAAAATATGTTGAGATTGATACAGTCATTGTGAAGAACGTGGAGTCTAACGTGGCAGATAGAAAAACAGTTTGTTATTGGAGTATTTTGTTCTGATTTTGTTCTATAGTATTTATTCTGTAGATGCTAGTTGTTCTATAAACAATAATAAGTCTCTTTTGTGAAGCTTAAATATTACCTACTAAAGAAATTGCAAATGAGGGTGTCAGTGGGGTTAAAAACAGTTTGAGTAAATTGTATTAATACGCAAGCAGCAGTTTGTACATGGTAGTGCTAGAGTGAAGTATGGAAACATTCTAGTTGCATTGCAGTACTGTAGTAAGTAGTAGTGGTGTTTGTGCATATATTCTTCTATACTACTGACTTGCATGCATAGGTAAGTTAAGTATTTTGGTGAATAACTGAATATTGTATGAAGGAAGAAGAGCAAGCTGTAGAAGCACTGCATTAGTATAAGTTTTGTGAAAGTCTGCCAAAGTGGAAAACTTTGTGGCCAAATGGTTTCGAGACTTTTCGATTGAAATCACTCGTTTATAATCCTTGAGGCAAAAATGGTCATGACGATGAAGCTGCTGCTACTCTGCTGCCCTGTTTTCCTATAAATATATCTCAGCTTCGTCTTATTCTGTGCATAAGCAAATAAAATATATTTAACTGTTAAACATGCAGCTACTACTACTAGTGGGAGAGAGCATAGCTGTATTCCATTCCATATACGTAAAATAAGTAAACTGTCTCTACTTTAGTACGAGTTCAACTTTAGGTAAGTGAAGTAAAAGTAAAGTTATTTAAGTACGGGTCATAAAACGAAGAAAATTAGACGACTTTGCCATACTTTACTCAATTACTCACATGAAAAATACTTGTGACCTAAAATAGTTGTGAAATCAGCTTGTTACATTACACAACTGGTACACACAGTCCACAGACGGTTGTGAGTGTATTTCCTGGAAATAACAGAGTTTTGATGTGCGACTCATTGTATGGGACGGGCGGGAGAGAAGAGGTGGAAATAGTTATCTGCGAAAGAGACTGACGGGAGAGAAATATTTCCTCGATTACTTACTTTACTTACGAATGCCAATCTGAATTTGTGCTGTGCGTATAGCAAAGGATGGCAAATGATGTCATATAACTTGCTTGATGTGTATTACTTTCTCAGCCTCATCCTCTCTCTAACCAGCAGCCAAGGAGCAACTTGTTTCGAGATTGAGATGCTCACAAATAAATAGGCTAATTTGACAGTGATATTTGCTAAATGTGACATTTACAAATGATACGTCAAAGGCTAACGTGTATGCATATAACAGATATCCAACAGGAAACTATTTTTAATGTGCCATCTCAATACAGGTCTATAGACTAAAATATCTGCATTTCTAAAGAAAGACCAAAGTTTGAAGAGATTCACAAGTTTGAAACATTTCTTAATTTTTTATATTATGTTGTAGAGCTTAATTCAAGAAACTAGATTGAGTAGGGTCACAATTCCCTAGGTCACTTAGTTTGGCCGCTGGAGTCGGTCAAAGTGTAACGAAAGTCCATGTATTTGATTTGAGTACGAGAAATGAAACATCCACGATTTGAACCCCAGAAAGGGGTCGTAAGAGAAAATGATAGAGAGAAATGTTTACTTTTATCTAAGGAGTAAAATGGTGGGACACACTCGTGGGGTCATAAGATCATTGACCTCCATGACCATGACCTCTACTTTCTTACCTGACCAGTACCATTACCTCACCATTTTACATTTCATTTTCACTTACGACTCCTCCCTGAGGGTCAAATCGTGAATGTTTCATTTCTCGTACTCAACATGAGCTTTTGTGACCCTTAGCGCTGACTCCAGCGGCCAAACCAAGTGACCTAGGAAATTCTGACCTTAGTGACCTTACTCATCCTAGTTCTTTGAATCACCACAACATATAAAATATTCAAAATTCAGAAAAATCAGCAAAAGTCTGATCTGCCATGTAAATCGTCCGATCTCCTTTACCTGAACACAAAAAACATGCAAGAATCCTGTTTCAAAAATAATTTATTCGAATGCTACAATTACTAAAGACTTGCTCCTAGAAAGCAACTCTGACTTTTGCATTCTAGTTTATCTTCCTGTTATATGTAATAGGTAAGTAAAATAGCTATCTATGAATGTCCCTCATGAAATATAGCATCGCTGTGTATTTATCCTTATTAGTGTCATGGATTACACAAGATTGTGCGTCTTGGGTGAAAGTATGAGTTTAGTCTTAGAGGACCTAGATATTCTTATCTGTATGTGTCCTGCGTAGTGTTCTGCTCCAGGGAGATAACCATGAAAGCCATTTAATGTACAGCGTTTGAATGCCGTGTCATTCACAGTAATTCAAATAGCACTGTATGGATGCGTTCTTATTACGCTGTGTGAGTGACTAGTGTGACAGTTTGCTAAAATATTACGAGTAGAACAGAAAGGAGTTAATGGTTCTGCAGAGAACATCAACAGATACCGTGTGATATGATTAATACGGATTTTACGGCTTCTATTATAATGATAAGTGCATCCATTGTAGGATTTTGTAGACAAACAGATAATATTTGCAATAAGGATGTTGTAGTGTTAAATGTTAATACTTTAGCATGATGGAAAGCATAAATTAACAATAGAAAGTATAAGTATTGAAAGGGTTGAAGGCGGAAGAACTAATCTCTATGATAGTCTTCAAAGTATCTCATTGCTCAACTTTCTTCGGCATGACATATCAAGTCATTTGATTGCCTTTGTTTGATTAGACCATTCTGTGTAATAAAATATTTTAAGCAAAGGAGGTATGGGTAGAATAGAAATTATAATAGTTTTAAAATAGTAATTAATTATATGTATTATGATAAGATTAATAAGTTATTTATACCATTTATAGCCTCCAGATAATATGGTGTGATGTTTCAACCAATTGGGTCCATAAAAATTATGTTGGGACATTTCCCCTCCCCTAAATACGCCATTATATCCTTATTTTTGTACAGAACATTGTTATAGCCCCTATACAACCTATGTGAAGTTTGAACCAATTTAGTCCATTCGTATCTTGAACATAAGGATGTGTACACAGATCTGACAGACATACAGACAGAAATCATCATAAAATGGTTTTGTACCTCCACCACATAATAAAGCAAATTTCTCAAGAAAACAAACAATTCGTGGAATAAGGGATACTGCAATACTATCTACCATTGTGAAGATAGGAAAGGAAAATACCATTAATATATCTTCGTATTTCATCCCCAATGCCAACAATGTTTTATGTGTGTCAATAGTCATGACATGACTTTCTTGGGTAGAATTCTGATAGTCTTAAGGCGACGTGTTTCAGTTGGTATTTTTCCCGGGCTGGAGTTTGAATTCGTGGGTTCAATCATAAATTTAATTAC